>LQNS02000225.1:3733072-3743394 GCA_001587735.2 Parhyale hawaiensis
CCATTTTTTCTCTTCTCGTTTCTCCATTCCTCTACATTCTACTAACATAATGGCAATAGCTCATAGAGGATCGGGGTGTAAATCCCGGTGTCTTTTTGGGAATGGGCTTTTTGGTTCGTCTACTGCCGCCTATCTAATCTAATCTAATCTAAACTAGGAGTACTTGAATAGCCCATGTGCTACGATTTTACAGTAAAGTAGCTAGTTAATTTTTTGCCTTGGAGTTGTTGCCCTTCATGCTGGATGTACTGTATATAACATAGCGACACCACACAGTGCTGACTTGTAATGGTTTCCCTCCTTGATCTGACGTTTTGCTAGACTCCATCGTTGCGCCCTAGGGGGTTGTAGCATGGGCCATGGAGTTGGCTTAGTTAGGTTCACCCAGACTATGTTATTAAGAGCAGTGCCTCCAGGGAGACCCTATAGGTTACCTTTGTCTCAGGTAGGCATTCGAGACTAATATATTTCGCGCCCAGTTTGCTTCCTTCCATGCCCATACCTATTCCTACTCTTGATGCTTGGTTCTATTGTTCCTGTTGCTTCCCGATTTGTTCACATGCGCGTTGATCCTGTGTGCATGGGAGCACCCTCGTCCCTGGGTTTACGTTTCTGACGACTTGTTTCGTATCCCATGTTTCTTCCTCTGTTCGAATCCCGTTATAGTGGATGCGGAAGCTTAAGCTATTCAATAGAAGAACGATAATAATCGTTGCTGTAAACCTTCCCTATAAGAATAGCTTTGCTTGAAACCTATGTCATAAACTTGAATATAATACGTGAAAAGCTATACTGTAGTGTGAATTGCCACATTTAACCCGCTTCGTATGATGTATAGTACCTTGTAGATAACTGCATATTATCATTGCAGGATGCTGACAGAAACCAAAGACATGCTGGAGCAGCAGCTGGAGACCTCCCGCAAGCGAGCTGAGCAGGTCCTCGAGCTGGAGAACAAGATTCTGCACCTGAAGCAGAACATCAGTCAAATTAATATGGTGCGTTGTGGTGCAGTCTGTGGGGGCGCTGTGCAAATCTTGTGCTTACCTTATACCGTCTGGATTAGACATAAACTTCCGTTGGAACAGCATCATATAAAGGTGGTCCCTGAGATCCCCCGGCTGTGTCAACGGTTATTTTTATATGTCTAAGTTGAAACTGTGGGTACCATTTTTCAGGGGCAATGTAATCATGATTATTTATGTGCAGCAACATTAATAAAGTGACTGTTTAATTTTGTTCGTATAGCTGTAGACGATGCAAGAGCCTAGTAATGGTAATAGCAAATTAGCAATACTTTGTAGCTTGGTATACGTATACGAGTGTGCTAATTATTGCGAGCGTCGGAATATTAGGCTTTAGTAGCACGGTTATTGATAACTCGTAGTCCTTTGCATTATGAATTAAATTGAGCAGTATTTGCTGGTTTGTAATATAATGTACGAGTACAGCGTATCATACGGGTAAGTGACGGAAAATTTCAGAGTTGTCCACTTGTTCCATACTTGCTAATAAATTATTGTTCTCCTTACGGTACGCGTCCTACACAACCCAGATGCTTATGGAAGACAATTATTGCAAGGATATCGTCTCGCATGCAGCTATGTTCAGGTGCATCACTTCAAACGAGTGTCGTATTTATTGCATTTACCTACCTACTTTCAGGAGCGCGAGCGCGACAAGGAGCAGCTGCAGGAGCTGATGGAAGAGAACGCACAGCTGCAGATGAGCGCCCGCAACTCGCTCAACGAGTCCACCACACTTGTTGCGCAGATCGACCGCCTCAAGTCCACCAACAGCAACGGCACCAGCATCAGTACGGACCTCAACAGTGAGTTTCCTATGGGATTATTGCCTGTGTACTGGATTTAGTTAGTTTAGGTTTAGTCTTGAGTTACTTCAGGTGTGGGACCGAGTTTTTGACAGCACTGGAAAGAGTTTTACAGTGCGGGATCGAGTTGTTAACTTACTGGACTGATTTCTGCTTGACCCGAGTTTTTGTGGTACTCGAAAGAGTTTTTCCAGTACCGTTCTGGACCGATTTATTGCAATACTGTACCATGGTAATGTTATGTTGGTCATTTGTAAAAAAAAAATAAAATTTTTAGTGACAGTAGAAGGTCATCAGCTTGTGTCGTTTTTGTTATATGTATTAATTTACTGTTATATTTGAACCAATTTCTGTTAAAATTTTCAAAGTAAGTTGGTGTTTTACCTCAGCATAGTTTGTAAAATGTATCATGCGTGAAAAAAGAGATTGCATTACTTTGCAGTGAGCTCCTAGCTACACCTCTTGTCCTTTTTATAATTTCCTGTAATTTCCGGCATTGTATGGTTATACAACGCTGCTCTAGAAGTCTCTATGTGAATCTCTGGTGCATGCCTGTGCTATATATAGTCTTGATCCTACACACGTTTACTGTTGTCTTCGCCCAATTGTCAACCCACGTACTGTCCTTATCCACAGTTTTCTTTGCAATTGTAATGTTCTAGGGAAGCAGCCTATGTGTATAAGAGAAACCGTCGGATGTTATCAGCTGTTTACATGAAATATTCGTACTGGTGTTGTGTGGAAATTCAATGTTCGTGAGAACACAAGATTTGCTCTATTTAGTATTTCGTCGCCTTATCGTATGCTGTCGATTTTTAGATGGTATCAATACTGTTTTTGTTACGAGAAATAAAGGCTCTCATCATGCGATAATGAGTTGAAGCGTATCCTATGATTAAATTATTTAGCCATCAGATTGGTATTAATATTAGTAGTAACAACGTTATCTTTCTTTTCAGGCGATGCCCAGACGCGTCTGTTGAAACTGCAGCTTGAGAACCAGCGGCTGGAGGCGGAGCTCGAGGCCCTCAAGCTCGACTCCATCAACCAGTGCTCAGAAAAAATTTTAGAGTTGGAGAAGGAAAACAAACGACTCTCTCATAAGGTAATCGTCGAGCCGCAGGACTTCTAAAGTTCTAATTATTCTCGTAATATTGGCACTGTCTCAGAAATACAATAGGTAATTAAAGGGTAATAATTCCTAACGAGGATAAAAATTGTGTTAGAGCCTAAAAGAGTACGCACATATTTCTCATGAGGTAATTGATGTGATTGTATTACTTCTGTAAGGACAGTCCGGGTTCACTATATGGCCTGCCTGAGACTACGTGTTGGTATGTTAAGGTGAGAATAGATTCAAGCGCCTAATTTAACCGATAGGCTCAAATATTCTACCCGAACCTTAGGTAAACCACCTACTACTCCGGTACCGCCAACACTATCAGCTGGCAAAGGGAGGCTAAAGTACTTTTTGCAAATCTCATGAAGTACAACGTCATTTCATACGTAACTCCTGGTTGCGTTATTTTCCTCACCGGTGCTCTTTATCCATTGAGTTCCTACCGGGAAAGTGATTTTGTAACGAAGTAATATAGCCTCGACAGGTCAGGGATAAGCGTTTGTTTTGCTACTTTGAATTGACGGAGTTCCAGACGTCAACAGCTTGAAGAAGCTATGAACTGAAACTTTCAAAGTAAAATTTAGTTTGACGTAATCGTTTTGCAATTAACCCTTGAAACTTGATCGAAAAAGCGAGTCCAACGCTCAGCTGTAAAGTTTGGGATAAGCAAAGGCTAATCGGATTAGATTATTTATCTGTCAGTGGCCCAAACCGAACTCGACATCATTGTATCCATTCAGATCTATTTTGTTTGAGCGAATATTTTCAGTAATCAAATAATAAATTACATTCAGTTTGACAATGTTTCAGAATATGTTGTTACATGGGATTATTTCTTCAGTTATTTAGCCACATCGGCAAAATTCATACAGCTGAAACATTCTTGCACAGCCCCTAGATAGGTACTTTTGCGAGCTGTAACGTTGTAGTCTATTCGCTCCTCGGCCACAGTAAAGTTTTATTAGCTTATTGATCTGTAATGTTTGCTCTAATTGATTTATATATATATATTGAAATAGCCTCATGAACCTTTACAATGGCAATCAATGTTTATTATCCAATTATGCCCGTCAGTGTACATCCCACTTTTTTCCGGGGCGAGGGCGAGTCACTAAAGGCCATAGGGCTAGATTTGTTATGTACGCCCAACCTATGTTATGGGGAGTCGCAGTCCTGGAGGAATTCATACTTTACCTTAGCCTTATCTAGGCCTTCGAGATATCTTTTTCCATGCTTCGTACAATTTTTGCATCCTGTTCTTTTCATACTCCTACTAATATTGCTATGTTCTGCTCTACCTCTTCTTAATGGCCCCTCTCCCCTGTGAGGTGTTCCCGCGTAAGCACAGTCTCGCGCTAGGATTTCATGTCTTTTGCAATGTACTGTATATTCCTTTCTCTTACTCTCCTGGAGCGTTTCAGCAGTGGATAGGTAGGCGCAAACGAACATACAGTATACCTAATAGCATCAGTCTATCGTAGGACTAGACTAGCAGTGCCCTACCTATTGGAAATTAGACCCAGTCTTCGCTTGGAGCTTCACTGCTAAAAATACCTACTAATTCCCGTAAACGATAAATGGTACAAGGCTATTCCTCAAACTCAGATTTTCACAATTTGGCCTTCTACAACTGCTTTTTGATAGCATCAAATATTGGTTATGGCACTGTTTATATCTACTTTTTACTTCGGTTGTTAGCCACAACATCTGGTATCGTTGAGCCTGGACCGGTGTGATGGCAGCAAAAATAATCCCAAGTTTGTCTGTTGACAGGTGCTGCAGCAGCAAGAAAGTGAGCGGAAGGATCGCACCGAGCTGCTGGCAGCACAAGAACAGTCCCTGCAGCACCAGAAGGAGCTGCAGAGACTGCAGGACACTCTGCAGACCGTGCGCGATAATGCTGACCGCCAGTGCAAGGAAATGCAGGCAAGTACAGTGCCTACGCAACCATCTGGAGAGCCTGGGCTTTAAAAAAGTTCCAAAGTTGCGAATGGCTTCATACACGAAGTTTAAAGGTCGGCGCACACTTGTCCGCATCGTACATCGGCAATGCCGACGAGGATCCCCGAAAGAGCATTCAATCGGATGCGTACATGCGATGCGGAGCCTCTACGGCATTTGCCGGCAAATGTACGAGCTCAGCTTCTGAACTGCCGATGGTGAACGGTCCAATGCCGACAATGTACGCAAAAAATCCGATGAGTCCCGTCCGTACGATGCGGACAAGTGTGCACCTAGCCTACCGTAAATGTTGCTGGCCGTCCGCGATTACGCTATGCTGATCGCCTGTGCAAAGAAATGCAGGTCAGTGAGGCCCAAATTTCGTTAAATTTCATTTTCATTGTAAAGTAACTAGCCTTCAAACGTAACATGGGAGTTCATTAAAGAGCGTTGCGTATGACTTTCGTAATTACGCTTGTTGTACACCGTTAGGCCTAAATATATTAAAATATGGTATTAATATTGTAAAAAATGTATGCAATCAGTCTTACTAAATATATAATAGTGAAAATGAAATATCCTCGTATGTGCAGCATGAAATTCAACGTTTCGACCTGCAGTTTCGTTGTCAAGGTTTAATGTAAAAATACGATGCATCCCACGAATAAACAAAAACACGCAAAAAAATTTCTAAAACAAAAAATAGTGCTATTCCATTTATTATTGTTACGGGTATTAAATTGAGATTGTCCCGTTATTTCCTATGCTATGACGATCGATAGCCGTTATTGTTATTCTGTTTAAAGGAACTATCAGAACAGGAACATTTTTCACCTAAGCATTTTAATTCTTGTCCTAGCATTTTCACTATTGCGTCTCAATCTTATATTAACAGTTTTGAATAAAATAAGTGAGCCACGAAAATTATATTTAATGGGAATGAATCTTGGCTGCAGGAGGAGACGACGCACCTGCACGAACTCATTGAGAACCTGCGGGAGCGGCAGAAGCAGAGCACCGACACCCTCCTGCTCGATGTCGAGAGTGAGAACAGGAAGCTCATGGACACCAACCTGCAGCTGCAGACGCAGGTACCGTGCCTTCTCTCGCCTCCAAAGTACAGTCTGCTGTAGCTTTTCTCCCTTCTTAATCATATTGTACCATAAATCTCTCTGAATGAGCTGCTTTTCAAGTTTCATTGAGTTAGAATGTTCCTTAAGTGTGATTGCATTAGGTTGTTCCCTAGCTGTCACTGTGTTAGGTTGTTTCCTAAGTTCAAGTGTCTGTTTCGAAGTTTCATTATGTGAGGGTATTCTTTCTTCAGGTTCCATCTACCTAGTTTGAGAAACGTAATCCGTCTCATTTTCATACTTAGAGATCATACAACGCAGCAAAGAGAAATTTCCTGTAGCACTAGCCTACGTGTTAAACCTATTGATATCCAGCTAGGTTATTTGCTACAGTGGTTGTCTGTCCTATTATATTCCTGCGGGGATAAAAGCCTGTGTAACAAGATAACACAAACTGGTACAGATAAGTTGCAGTAGCTCTAATCATTCCTATGGAACATGTTACCTTGTCTGCTGCTTTGTGTACTTCTCTCGCTTTTGGCTTCACTGCAGCCGGCTAGCGAAGCGAATGCGAGGATGTCTGAGCAACAGTGTCATGTGTGTCCGAAATATTTGTTCAGGGTTAAGCCAAGGTTGTGTCAAAGTAGCCTTGATTCCGTGTCTGTAATACTCTTTTCGTGTGAATTTATACTGTGTCGCGGTCTGTGGGCTTCCGCGGGGACAGCAGTTTCTGTTTTCCGGTTTTCTTTACAAATGCGGATGAATTTAGAATTTTCCTGAGATATTCGTGTCATGGTGCGTTTGGTATTGCCCTAATAGGGGATTACTCTCACTTTCAGCCTGTTATTTTTTTAATGGAGTCTAAACGCATGTTTGTTTTAAATTAATTAAGCCATTAATTGAAAGTTGTTATCGTTGGCTTGTTTTTAAGTTTGGTTGACATACTTCGTATTCTGTGTTCTCCCTTCAGGAGGTATGGAGTGGGTCATAGGGTTAGGTTAGTTAGGTTTGCAAATAATATCTATCATCGGGAGTAGCGACCCTAAGGAACCCAGAAATTGTGCTTGGCTATTGGGACATCTGTCTCGTGTCCACTTTGTTTCCTTCCAACTCCGTACTCCTGCTAATGATGCTTTATTCTGTTCTTCCTCTTCTTTCCCGACAAGCTGTTCGCATGCCCGTTCATCCTTAGTGGCAACACCCTCGTACTGTAGTTCTACGTTTCTATCGAAATGCTCCGTGTCCCTTCCTTTTCCTATGTTGAAACCCCCTAGTTGTCTCCAGGGAGACTTAATTAAACAACCTGTTCACTGGATCACTACTTATTCTTTGCTCATTAATCCTTGAATTTTGGATGTGAGGTCGCGAGTGTCTTGGTTAGGGGGGTTTGTCCCCTCAGCCCACTAACCGGAGCTTGGTCTTTGTCTATGTCTTGGGAAATTTATGCATTCAACTAAATGTTTCATTTAATTTTCAATCGGGTAGTGGTAGTAAATATAGCCGCTATATCTAATTTCCCAATTGTTTAATTTTAATGAGGTTTCTACGCACTGTTTTACACAAATAATCAACCCAAAAATCCGGTGTGCCCCGCACGGTCGAAAAGCAGTAGAGCTACATAAATATTCACTATAAGGGTTAAGCCTTGAATACGAATTCACAAACTCACTGTCCTGCGCAGGTGTCCCGGCTGGCGTACGAGAAGCAGCAGCTGCAGCGGTTAACGGAGCGGCTACGAGAGTCTGCTGATCGCCTCAGCGAAGTCGAGAACCAGAAGTGTGAGCTGGAGCGCGGCAACAAGGAGATCCAGCAGTCGCTGGAGCTGCTTAAGGAGTCCAATAAGCGGCACGAGGAACTTGAGAAGAGTCATGCCAGCTTAGAAGTGGAGTACACGCGTGTGTCCAGGAAGCTGGAGAACTCTCTGTCTACTCTCAATAAGGTTTGTTCAAATTAGGTGAACTGCTGGATAGGCCCAATTGTTAAATCAGTTTTAATATTAAAATGAAGCATGAAAGTGTAATTGATCTCTTTTTCGTTTGAGGTGCCAAGTATGGTAGTGATTGCATGAAGGAACCTAAAAAAAAAATAAAGTTTCTTGTAGCTATTTGTTTTTGTGCTTGCTGACCTTATGTAGGTATTGCAATCTCTCAGCCCACAGGTAATACAATATTTCTTGTAAATAGTTCAGAGGACTGTGAGACAGAATGGCGTTGGTACAACTACAATTTCAGCGTTGTTGGTTATACAAGAAGTTTAGTCCCCTTTATAATTTAGAGCAGAATAAATCTGAAAGCTGAAACTTTGCACAAAAGTTGTCATAAGAGTATATGTCGAATATGGTCTCCATGACGAAGCTGTTTCAAATTTTACTTCCCTTCATGGGTAGCCTATAGCATAGGCCATAGGGTTAGATTAGTTATGTTCACCCATGCCGGTGTTACGGGGAGCCGCGACCCCACTGGGACCTTATAGATTACTTCAGCCGAAGCTAGTCCTTTGCAACTTATCTCCTTCGTACCCACATTATAGGCTTCCACTTTCATACTCTTAGAGATGATACTTTATTCTGTTCTTTTTCTGTTTTCCTTACTTCGTGCTCCCATGCGCGCAGATTCGGCGTGGGAACTCCCACATGCGTCGCTTCCAAGTTTCTATCGACGTAGCTACTGTATAAGTGTACGGTATATCTCTTATTTATTTTTCTATAGTGTCATTATTGTTGTGGATTCGGATGCTTAAGCTATTCTTTATCATAATGCAGTAATTAAGTTCCGTATTGCGAAAGATGTGGAGACATGAGAATTTTTCGCAATTTTTCATCACTAATCTTCTTTCGAGAGATTTTTTTTCTTGCTGCCTTGTATTCCTTACGCTTCTGAAACGTACAATTTCTCCATAGCTGGAGAGCGTGCAGGGCGAGAAGCTGCAGCTGCAGGCCGAAGTGGAGCGTTTAACACGAAAGTTGGAGTCCGTCAAACTGTCCTCGGTCAAAATTGCCGACTTGGAAGGCGAAAAGGAAAGTTTGGCCGTTGAGGCGGCGCAGCTGCAGCAGCAGATCAATTCCCTGCAGCAGGAGACCGCCAAGATGCAGCAATTGGAGCTGGACCTGCTCACCGCTGCCAACGAGACCCAAAAACTCAAGAGATCCTTCGAGACTTGCCAGAAGAAAATGAAGGATGTTGAGAAAGAAAAGTCCGATCTGGAATCTGAGAACTCGAAGCTTCACCGAACTGTCGAGACCTTGAAATTGTCGACGAAAAAGCTCAACGATCTTGAAAAAGATCTCACCGAATTGGAAGGAAACAACGATCGTGTGGAGCGGGACAACAAATCTCTGCAGAAAGAAGTAAGTTCTTCGTCTTTAGGTATGTCAGCATTACTACCATTATGTCATACCTAACGTAAACCACGAATGAGTTTTTTAGCCTTCCGGTAGAGTTAAGTATGTTGATTGTACATGACGTTCCTAACTTTATCAATGAAATAAACAATACTTTGTTCCGTTTCCCTTATAAAATTTGGATAACATCTAAGTGAAACTACAAAGTGAGGGCGGTGTAGGTGTAGTATCTCCACCGCATCAGCTCCTAACTCGAGAAATGGCTATGCTGCAGTGTGGTCTGTAGAAACAACGTTCAGCTTCTCTCCATTCGATTGCACTTGGTGTTGAAACTCCTTCAAATAATTCGTCGTAGTATCTTTGTCTTTACACTGCGCTACAAAATTTCCTCTTGCTAAAGATTGACGGATTCAGTATTGCGCCATGAAAAATGTTCAAATTCAACAGCTACATTTTTAACGGTTTGCAATATTTCACGTACACTCTCTTCACAGCTGAGTCGCCTAAAAGAAGCCCTGGAAGTAAAGGACAGTCTTGCCGAGGAGTGCTCCTCTAAAGCTGCCAGCTTGCAGCGCGTCAACCAGAAACTCACGCGACAGCTGGAATCTCTGACGTCCTCGGAACACAAGTGAGGCTTTGTCTGTATTATTGCACTTGTGCTTTTGATTTCTCTAATTTTTTTTAAGAATCGTGAAATCGTACATGAACTGCTTCATTTTCAGTGATCGTGCACACATTTGCCGAGGTACGTTTGTTGTACCGTAGTCCATCGGTGTTTTGGAGCGCAGCTTCCCCCTCCCTAATCCAGGGAACTCCATGGAGTGATTACCTAACCCTACAAACGCCTTCGAGCCATCTTTTTATGTAGCTGTACAGTGACCGAGAAACGTTCTATTAGGATAACCTCGGTGTAAGGTCAGAGCAGCGTTCTAAAACGAGCAGGAACTGGAGAATAATAGAGAAAATTTTAAGGAGTCGGAGGTCTCCGGAGAGCTCTCCGAAACCTCTCCGCGAGCTCTC
>LQNS02000225.1:3768528-3782587 GCA_001587735.2 Parhyale hawaiensis
TTCTCTTACCCGTAAAGGGCCCAGTATTAAGGCTAGTGGAAGTTGAACTTCCAGTAGGCTCTAAACAATTCGCCTTGAGCTAACGAAACGTTAGTTGAGGCGAATTATTTCTTGTGTGTGCAACTCCCATTGCATGCAAGCCGTGTCCTGTGCTTAGAAGTGCCACCTGACTTTATTCCCATTCCTGTTATTTTACGCACGATGCTCTGAGTCGCACGTGTGTGTGTGTTTTATTCGACTCTTAAATTGCCCTGAGAGTTATCGAGCGTGTGACTAACACCCACAGGGGGAGAACGCTCGTCTGCAGGTGGAGAACACGACACTGCAGAGTCAGTCAGCATCTCTGATCGCTCAGAACACTTCCCTGCAGAGCTCTGCTTCGCAGCAAGAAGCTGAGAGACAGAAAGTAAGTAGCTTCCTTACTGATAAAGTTCTCCTAGTTCACGAATGCACTGTATATAGGGCACCGTGTGTCGGCCGATGTCGCTGTTGTTTATAAAAGTTAAAAAATTAGAATTTTTTTTCTTGCTCTATTCGAAAGAACCGTTATCTGCTTGCTCGTACGTTTACTCTTTTTATTCCTAAAATTCCTAGAAGTTTTAATAAAGAACTACCTACATATATTCTTCGCGTGGTATTAGTCTCATGATTGCAGTTCCTTCTTTTCTTGAGTTTTATTGGTTTTGGGTGTTTACATGCTCCTCTGCCGTTATTACGCGACTTTCTCGATGGAGAAAAAAATGTTTGCGTGTGCATTTAAACTACAATAATAGTAGTCCAACCCTAAAATTCAACGTTGAATCCAGTCCTCATTAGCGCCTAATTTTTTTCGTTTACCTGTCTCGAAGTCTTGTCAACTGGATCATTGCTTGACATTTGTAAACTTTCGTGTATGCTTCAGACGGTGCCGAATTCTTTCTAATTAAGCGTGTAGCTTTGAGATCGACAGCTGCCAAACATATAAAAAAACCGTCGTCTCTTTGCAGTGTCAGAAATCGTCTGAAGAACGACTCAATCGTCTGAACCAGCTTTCCAACGATCACGATTCGTTGAGGCGTCTCCACGAGCAGCTGCAGCGAGACTACGATGGCCTCAACCACGATCACATAACACTCAAGCAACAGCACAAAACCATCAAATCTGATTATAGAATGTTACAGGTATGTACTGTTTATTTTATATAGCTACATGGTGCATGAGTGTGCGTGGAGGTTATTTCTTTGTCGAGAGGGTCTCTCATTTTACCGCTACGTAATGCTGCTAAAAGGTTCTATATGTGCTTGTGCAGGTAACTGCGTTGTCATACTGAACTGGCGTTATATTGCCATAAAATAACGACTTGAAGTTATTTTTTGTGTGTTTGTGTATAGAAATAACTCTTATTATACTAAACGGGCGTCTTGTTTCCATAAAATATTGCTAGTAAGAAACTTGTATTCAAGTGTGTCAAATAACTGTTTTGCCAATGCGAACTGGCTTGTGTTCAATGTATTATTGCTATGTATTAAAGCATTGGAAATTGTGTTGAATTAAAATTCGATTCTAACCACCTCACTAAGTTTTATGTTAACCATATCGTCTTCTCCAATAACCCACTAACGTTTGCTGTGCGTCTGTCAGGAGAAGCAAAGCAACCTGTCGGCGAGCGAAGACGAGCTCCTCAAGTTGAGGGAAAAACTCGACAACGAAATGTCCAACCTTAAGTCCGACTCTATTTCTCTCTCCAACCTCAGGGCCGAGCATTCTAAGCTCAAGGTACGTGCGTGCTCAGCCTCAACTCCTTATTGTTTATCTGGATGCGTTCTTATTTCTCTGGAAATCCTATAGTTGTTCATATGCCTTAGTATACTTCATCTTGTAGCAAGGAAATCGAGTGAGAATGGCTCACCGCTTCAATTTTCACATTCAAGTGAATAGCTCAAAGCTTGGGAACTATTCTATTTTCTCTCATAAAATCATTTTCATTGTTTATTTATCAGAATTACATGTAAATACACTCGTAGGTACATTGCAAGGCAGCGTGCGCATCATTTGGGTTGTTCACGTTCAACTTTATATGATTCCCTCTAAGAGCTTCTCTTGTCCTCATAGAGTGTTAAGTATTCGATGTATGTGTAGCTACAACATTGTCCAGATTGTTACGCTTGGAAGTGAGTCACTTTTCTGTACTCGACAGGACGACTTCCGTAGCTTGTTTTCTTCAAATGACAAGTTGCGGACGGAGTATAAAAATTTACAAGGCGACTATAAGACGGTCAAGGCCGAGAACAACAGCCTCAAAATCCGCCTCACTGAACTCGGCGGCCAACTCAACGATGCCAAAGACCAGATGACTGCACTCGATGTCGAGGTCTCCAAACTCACCAACAAATGCCAGGTGAGTTGCAATTAATGCTGAATTTCTGATTTTAACCCTTTCGATACTGACGGTACGTATACCTATGTCCCGCATCAAAGTTTTGATTATTAAAACCAGTGCGTTGTTTCTTTCCCTGGGAATTTGGACAACATATTTAACAATCCGTCGGAAGTCGGTGGTAATATCTTATCTACGACTGAACTAAACTGTAGGTGAGCTCAAGTGACTACAATGATAGTGTCTTCTATGAGACTCTTACAGAACCTCATAAAGGAGCAAAATTTCCGTAGCGAAAGGGTTAACTTTCCACGGTTATGTCACTTAGGTACGAAATGGATGCCAGTTGTTTCGGTTTGACTGGACACTCCTATGTTGCACTGAGTCGGGCTACACTTTTGCTGTGTATGGGCAACCTAATTGCATCGTTTATGACTTTATGGGCATAGCTAGTCTATCTACCGAGAGTTAGAGCACTGAATATAGAAGTATTACTAGCCGAAACGTTTGCACATTACAAGATATTTTGCAAATACTGCTTGGATCTTATTTTTGGTCAAAGAACTTGTACACTGCTTAGATCTTATTTTTGTTCGAAGAACTTGTACTTGCTGTAGTCGGCGGAAAAGAATATTAAAATATTCTAAGATTGGATTTGAATTATAACTGCGCTAGAAAAGAAACTTACAATAACTTTGCTACGAGGCTGTTCTACCTTTGGTCTCTGCTGTTGTGACGGCGGTGAGTGAGTGATTTTCTGAGTTTTGGAGCGAAGAGCTAAAGAGTACCATATGGCGATCAGATTTAAGTCTCGGTTGCCATATGGAAATGAACCATTGAATGCTGTGCTTTTTGCCTCTCTGTTTTCCAGTTGCCTTGCTCACGAAATCTAGTCAACAAAAAATAGTACATGTTTCTTTGGAGGTGTTACCTGCTAAGAGCGGTTTTTGTCTAGTTGTATTTAAAGCATTGCTGCGTAAATAGCTGTACTCGAGGAAACTCTAATTTAAATTCCGCACAAACCTGCTTTGTTAGCATTCAAGCATTTTCATCATTTTATATATTTTGAGGAGTATATTTGCTAGAACGGACTGTAAATAAGATACTCTATTCTTTGATACAAACACCTGATAGCACGGCTATGCTCTTCACAGGTGCTGCAGGAAGTAAACACGACCCTGGAGGACGCACGGCAGGCGCTCATGGGCCAAGTGTCGCAGCTGTTGGCCCAGTACCACGACCTGCTCACACAGACGCTCGACGACAAGCATCATTATCATCAAGAGGAGAAGTCCTTTGCGTGAGTTACCTATCAGTTACTGCACAGTTATGTGCAATGTAGATGGAATAGATGCCGTACTGGAAAGTGCGCGGCCGAACATTGCTGAAAAATGTGTCATCCAAGGGAACCGGGCGTGCCTCTCGACAACTGTGTTGACCGCGGTCCTGAAAGATAGTATCCTGTCTGGAGTAGAGGCTGTGTGATCTTACTGAGGTGTTGCGGCTGGTTCTGACCACGCACTTGATTTGGTCTGCGTATCTGAGGCGCTGTAACCCTTCGGGGAGGCCTGCATGGAAGTACCGATTTACAGTCCTCGACCCCAAGTGGATATTCTGGCATTGCTTGCCCGATTGTCGATCGACGGACCTCACGTCCCCGACATGACTCGGTGCCTTACCGCACGGGTCGATGCATTGTGCCACAACTCCTACTCTAAGGTTATTTTTCTAAGGTTATATGAGTAAGTTTTGTCCTTCCCTCCTTGCTCCAAACCTTGTTTTCCTGCCAGCAGTAGCGCACTCGCCAACTCTAAGACAACTGAATTTGATCCCAGCTTGAAGCCATCCGGCAAAAAAAAAAAAAAACGAGAAAAAAATGCTGCATGTAGTGAAAAGGAGTTATATCTCCGAAGCACAAAAACTCTTAGGCTATGTCTGCTACTGGACTCCTATATTTCTGTAATGTTACATTGCACCGATAAATTGTAACTTTAATAAAACGTGCGTAATAGCGCTAGGTATGTTTACAAGCATGGGAGTAGTGGGTGGAAGAATTTAAACTCCGTTGGCGCTGTTACTGGCGAACGCAAGTAACTAAATTAAAACTCTCAGCCCACTGCCCTTTGATATTCTCTACTCGAAATATCACTGTAGTTCTGGGCGCAGTGGCTGCCACTATGGCCGAGACAGTGATTCAGAATTTCTTTAGGTATGTTCAGATGAACGAATTTACGAGCTTTGACCAGCGACTCGACGTCGGAAAAGCGGCAAACTGGCGCGTATTTGCCGAATTTTGAGGATAACGAGCTGCAATTTCGATGAAGATGCACCGGTCTGCTGCCCGGAATCTAATAAATGAATCGTCCGTAGTATCCAGGTATTAAGTGATTTCCTTTAGCAACGTTTCGGGCTTCCAGGTGTTGCAAAGTGCTTCGTTTGGGTTGAATTACCTGTCCGTGGGAGCTCGAGCGGGAAGTTTTAATAACAATAGTAAAGTAGGGGTTAAATTACTGCCGTACTCGCGACAGCTTATTTTTGAGATCTATAATCGCAGAGTTTCAGTTGGTATAGTAATGAAGTAAATGAGTATCGGTGTATTATGATTTGTCTTGCCGCTGGAAATGTAAGCCCACATAGAAGATAGCTACTGTTCATTATAAAAGGTGTCTTACCGAATGTTGAATATCAATCATTTCTTTCATTCGTTCGAATATTTGACTGTGCAAGTTACGGCATAGAGGCTCCACTTGATCAGTGCCTGTGCCAGTACGGCAATTGCATGATTGCTCTCCGTTAGTTATGTATATGAGCTTCAAGAACGAGGTCAATTTCAGTATGCACGATTGTTTATTTTTCACACAGAGACAAGTTAAATAACCTGCAGCGGCAGAAAGAAAAGTTGGAGGAGAAGATCATGGAACAGTACAGGCGGATGAACAATGCTCCAAATAACAAGTAAGTTAAAGAATGGTTTTCTCTCTTCTCATTTCGTAAGAATAAATAAGGTTATGGTACTTAGCTGGTTTTGGAGTGACTCGATCTATTTTTCACTGCCCCCAAACGGTAACCCTAGCACTTTACCTCATGAATTGTTACATCTGGCCGCAGTGCCTGTTATAAGGTTAGCTTCTGCTGTTAAGTTCATATGAATATTTAGTTTCTGCTGCTTCCTGTGGTGTCCAGTGACCTGCTCTACAGGTCCCAGACTGTTCTGTGTACAAAATCTAATTTAACACTAGTGGTAAGTTGAGGTCCATACTATTGTACATCTCCCTGTGCGTATTCGTGAAGCTGATTGGTTGATGAAAAGATGCACTGTACGGCTGTCTTGATCATCTGTCGTATCTTGATTTATTCACTTACACATGTTGCACCTTTATCGGTTTCCGTCCTGTCGACGGTGGCGCAATTAAAGATTACGAACCAATGAATAAACAGGCATTCTCCTCTTTAAGTACAAATATGCGACCTAGATGAGGGACAAATTAGACCGTTATAGGAGTCATGTTTCAATTTCAGGACAAATTAGTACTGAAAATGTTCAAAGATAACTAACTGCATGAAAGCTATGTGCGTGTTAACAAAGAAAATGAAATGGTTATTTGCTTCGGGGTGTCATTTTTGATCTACAAGTTGTATGTAGTCCCTCACTAGCATAATATTTCATGTTGAAGCAAGACACTTTTCACATAACTGACGATTGTATTTGATGTAAGTTGTTTTCGTACCGCAGAGTAGACATGCATTTTGACATGGCGGGTCTTTAATTCGAACCTCTTTGGAAAAATGTGCAGATCTGTCCGTAATGCAGTGCAGCTGTCAGTTCTTTCATTACCTAACGAGAAGGCTACTGTCTTTTCTATTGATTAGTGTCGCGGTCCTTCGCCTTACTGCTTTGGATTTCGAATTTTCAGAGGTGTATTTCCAGCTCTTAGTTATAATTCAAACCTCTCAGAGTTCATAAAAATGGACCTTAAGCCAACGCTTAAGGTTCGTTAGCTCACCCGTCGCTGCTATGTCATGGGGAGTAGCGCGCCAAGGGCGTCCCCACATCGTACCTTGACGTTAATCATTTGGCATGTTTTTCTCACCCAATTTACTTTTTCCATCTTCATAGTTCATAGTACTACTGATGACGCTTTATTTTGGTCCTCCTCTTCTTGCTCAACTGGTTAGAGCCATTCTTGTTAATCCAGTGGGGGAACCGCCTTGCGTATGTATGGGTTCCACGTTTTTCTCCACATGATTGATATAATTATATCCCTTCCCATTTCCTTTCTTGAAACATTTTGGCAAGTGACTAGGTAGCCCTAAACTAGCCATTACTGCGCATCTCTGTTGCAGCCCCGCGCTCAGTTGATATGGCTGCTAAATTTTGACCCTGATAATTTGCTTTTGACAGAAGAACATGACTCTCGCCACACTTGGTTATAGAATTGTCAGATACTGGGAAAAGTTCCTGTTGCTGGGCACTGCAGCTCCGAACTGGTGATCCTTCGAGCCTCCAGAAACCCCTTTGCCCGACTGACGCAAAGCAACGGACAGCGAGGAGCTTTTGATAATTTTTCGAAACTTCGATTATTACGTATAACGCGATTACCTTTCTGTTAACTGTGAACTAGTCATCAATTGGCTACATTGTTTGGAAACTTCTCCGATAGCCGTTACATCGGTAACGATTAACTACAATTTTTAGTAAAAAGAGCGACATCAACAACGACTAACTACAAATTTAAGGAAAAGCAGTAACATCGGGTGCGATTTCAACTATTGAAGTTTTGGGAAATTAGCGAACGCTCGTCACTAGAAACATAATGACGAACACGCAGCGGTCATCAGTGATGTGTTTCTATATTCAGCGCTATCTTTATAATATCTTAACCGTATTTCCCTATTCTTGCACCAGACTCTCACCAGGTTGCGTCCCGTACTCGTGAGTAACTTTTTTCCTTGTGTATTCGATGTTGGGTGTCGTCCTTTGACGTAATTTTACTTAATCGTGGCTTTTCAGTTTCGCTCCCTATCAATCGTCTAATAGTATCACTCAATACCCGTGCGTTGTTTTCTTTCTCTTAAAATCTTAGGACTTTCTACTGTGAGGATATTTAAGCAGCTTTTGTTGTTGTTGTTGTTGTAGTAGCCACCCTTGTTTTCATGTTCGGGGCTCTTGTGTATTATTAAGCGACTTTAATTTGTAGCGTTTTGTAGAAGTGCCCCATCGCATTTCAAGTTTCAGTGCTAACATTTCTTCAATTCATGTTTGCATGACACCAAATATTTCCCTTTCAGTTATTTTACTAATACAGTTATATTTCGTACCAGTAGAGTGGTGTTTGCCATTGAGCAAGCAAACAATTTCTATTGACTTTTCCTGTTGCATCAGTGGCTCTTATCATCTAAAGTGACAATGGTGATATGTTTGATTTATTTTCGTTTTATATTGTGTCTTCATTACTGGTCACACTCCTCTTATGCATTTTTTATCCAAGAACCGTTGGGCCTATAACATGGACCGCACAAAACGAGTATGTATAACTATAACGCTGGTTTCCTCTGTTGCTCTGTCTCATCACAGATATTTGAGGTGAAAGGCTTGGAAGTCAAATCAATTTAGGAAACTTTTTGCTGAACCAAAGTTTTTGAATGTCCTGATTGTCTGTAGACAGACGAGTTGAATTAAGTGCATTCGGTGGTGCAAAAATCATGATGACGTTGTTACTAGTTTGGCGTTTTGTGATGTTCTGCCGGAGCCACACTATTCTAACGCATGCTCAGCTTATAAGCGTGAAAAATCATCACTTCGTGAGTGCTTCGTTGATCATCTACTGAAGTCATACGACGTGACCTAAGACAAAAAAGTTATAAAATCAGACTCCAGAAGCTGCAAATATCTTTATTTAGATTTCAAGATGTGTTTCAAGCCAGAAGTGTATTCAGATACAGGGATAAGGATCCCACTTTCACCATCTTCTGCAGCCTGGTCATCGATCTCCATGAAAACGGAACTTAGATTTCAAAATCTGGAATCTTGCCTATTTTTCTATTTCCATAAGAAACGGACACGAAAGAGATACAAAAAGCGTTTTATTACATTAGGACGAAAACTAAAATTAAAGGCCGTAAAATGGCACAAAAAAGCAAAATGTATATCTACGTATCAAACACTGCAATTGTTAAAATCGAATTCGTCGAAGACCGATGTTGTGGTGGGGAATGGAGAGTTAGCTCACTAAAAAGTGGCCAATTGGAGAAATAAAGGTTAAGAACCACTGGTCTAGAGGTATCCTGGATTCCCACTTTCACTGTGTAATCGGGACGCGACATGGGAGCTGAACGTCCACTCATAAGTTGAGCATACGATTGTATAGCATGGCCTCCGACATAAGACTGTAGGAGTTAACAGCTTGAATTTTTACCATAAGCAAATTGCAATACGTGCATCCCGACCAACCGCACCACTTGAAATAGAAAAATACCCAACACTATCGCAAACAGGCTGTTTGCTCTCCAAGGTACGTAATGAGGATATGCTTCGACTTGTTGGTGCATAGTTCAGATAATAGGGTCTTAGGGTAGCAACTATAGCTATATGCACACGTGATCTCATAGACTAATGCTATGAATGACGTCCATTTCCAGGCGTGGGTTTGGTTCTAATCTTGTACGCAGAGTACGCAAGGCCGGCAACGAATTGATGAGCAAAGTTCCTAGGGTGAGTATATTGAATAAATTAATCTAATATTGTTATTGTTTCTCCTCTTAGCTTGGTTTTGCTGTTTGTGCATCTCTATCGAACTTGGTAGAACAGTTGTTGTATTTTTCTTTGAGCAGTTGCTAAAATATGTCGATATTCTAATTCTATAGCCACAGCTCAACTTTCTTTACACTAATGCTATGTTTATAATGTATCTTCAACCTTTTATTTGATCTTAATTCATCGAGTTCTCTGATCTCATAGTTAGCGCAAAGTAGGTACTTATTTATAAGTACGTACTCGTAAAGGATATTACTCTGTATCATAATATCGGCAATGGCCTAGCGCTCCGCGTTGCCACCTTACAGTGGCCTCAGCGTTGGACTTGCGCTGGGCCTTATACGGGTGGGAACTGAGCTAAGTCCTACCTCTATCATACAAAACTAGTATTCGACTCATTGTTAATTAGAATTTCTCCATATTTTAAGGTACTTGAAGGGGTTTATAGCCGCTAGAATTTCTACAATATGTAGATATCTACAGCTGTGATGCTGAGCTGGAGCTTATGTCTTACTGCGATGATCACGACGATTCTGTCTATTGACTATAGTGTAGATTGTCTAGTATTAAAGCTATGGAGATGTATGCTGAAGAAATGTTGATTTACAACAGATTACTCGCTCAGTGTATATGGTAGTAAACTATGACTATAGTCATAAACATTTTATGAGATGTGCGTCCCGTTAAGTAGTTCTTCGATCTAACTCCGCTAATAGTTCAATTCATGCCCCAACAGACTGGTCGGTCCAGATCTCGAGGTCGCGAAGACGGCCTGGAGAGCCCCGACTCGTCGTCACTTGGTTCTTCATCTCACGCGCACGAATCCTCGTCTCTGGACTCCGGTTCTGAGACGCGCCATTCTTCTCCAACTCTTGCTGCGGGGTCCTCCTCAGGCGGCGAGGGCGCCGGCACGGACGGTGGCGCTGCTGGGGAAGACTCGGTGCACGGCTACAGGCGGAGGGACTCTCTTGGCACTCCAGGCATCACCAATGGCCTCAGCAGTGCCCTGGGCAGTGGCCTCAGCAATTCCGTCACCCTTCACCGCAAGTCCATGCCTCCCTCCATCTCCGAACTCTTCTTGAGCCATTCCTTGAGGTTTGTTAATGACTGTGCAGGAAATTTTTCTAAAACTGCGTATCTAACTGGAACAGATGGTTTATGTTGATGATTTCATTGAGATACGGTAATCTGTGAATCTTCATTACGGTAAAAATTTTGCACCGTTTGTAATTTTCACAAAGTGTGTTAAATCTCTAATCTTGTTGACAATTCTTGATACAGATATTTTAGAAGTGTGTTTTAATTTCGAATTACAAATTTGTCTGCAAAGTTTCGTATGCGCTTTGCTTTAGATCTGAGAAGATTTACTTAAAGTTGAAAGTTTTGCTGTCTATTTTGACAGTCACTCTGCTCAGTAGTTCATTTATCACGAAAGATTTATATTGGTTATGTATTGTTACGCTGCAGAGGCTCTGTATCTTCGGAGGAGGTGGCCGCTTCTCTTCGTTCGAGCGACATCGGGGATTCCCTTCGAGAAGAAGACCTTTCCCTTATGTCCGGCGCCCCATCACTCAACAGTTATCTCCCCCATCTCTCCACCTCCGCGTCTTCTTCCCTTTCCAACGGCCGGCACTCTAACGGCAACCTCTCTAGTTCCTTTTCCAAACAGTCTGTAGCTGGTCACCAACATCACCATCATTCGGACCATGACACCGATCATCATCATCATACCTACCGTCACCATCACCAAGGAAGTACCAGTAGCATGGGCAGTGCTGGTGGCGTGACCAGCACGCCCACGCCTAGTCTAACAGGGTCCGTAGAGCTGTCCAAGGCCGGGTCTCGACGGCCGCTGTGTCTCTCGGATGAGCAGGACTCGTCGTCGCCAGTAAACCGAGAACCTGAGGTGAGCTTAGTGAATAGTATGCGAGTGCTTTCTTTCATTTTGTGTGTTCTCAGAATGTATTGCGATGTATACGAGCAGATAATCCTGTAAATTAATTAGAGATTTTGTAAATGAGTTTTATTTCAAGTTTCATGTAAGAGCCGAAAAGGGCGTCGGCTTAGCAGCATTGCTGCCATAAAAATGCTTCATATGATTTACCATATAATTAGGGTTTGTTGTCCTTCGAAAAGTTTCTGCAACATAAAGTATGCCCATGCCTGATCGTCTTTTTTTTGCTGGAATAATATTTAAAACGAAAAAGAATCCCAGTCCGCGTGATTCTGACTCTTCGAAAACTAGCTTAAGTGCTAAAATAGTCATGCATTAGAAAAATTAAAGAGCTGCTACAACAGTTTGTTATTGTGACATAATCAATGAATGCTTTTGTTGCGTGCAGTCTCGCAGTCGTCCCTGTTCCCGCGGACCTTCCTCTAGCAATCAATTCTCCGCAATAGGGTAAGTGTCCGCACTGATTTTGCTACACCAATAGCTACTCGTGCTTGCGGTGCATAATTTACTGGCAGGTAAATAAATGATGAACTTTATCAGGGAGTACTGCAAACGTTTGCAGTAGGTACGCGTCTTATCAGTACTATATAATAACTCACGTCGTGTTTTTATTGATTTATGTATTTATATCTTTCCTGTCACGCTCTATGGGAATAAGATAGGAGAAAATTCAGATTTCAAAAGGCGAAAAAAAAAAGTTTGGGACCTTGGAATCTTTTTCTTCAGTATTAGATAGGGGAAAAATGAGGAAGCCCAAAAGACGGCGGGGGTTTTAGTGAAGTGTTAATTTTTTGCCGTCATTTATAATGACGGCACGGGCCACTAGTATTAAGATTAAAGGTCCTGGCAAACTAAAGCTACTTTGTATGCTACTTCGATCCTAGTGTATGAACTGAACACGTTCGTAACATCATAGTCCTTCAGCAGGCAAAGGGAGGGCTAGGTTAGTTTATGTAGAATCCTCGGCCATTAGCTAGACCTTCGGGACGTCTGTTTTTCGTGCCCAGTTTGCTCTTCAGATTTTATACTCCTACTGATCTTACTTTTACCTATTCCCATGTGTGTTGATCACGTGTGAGAACACACTCTTGCATGGGTTCCACGTGTCTATTGTCGTACTATATGTCCCTTGTTTCTTCCTCTGTGATATCGCCTTTGTTGCCGAAACGAAGACTCATACTTCTGAATATAATAATGAATAATGATATACTGTAGTACACCCAAGGATTATGAGACTAACAGGTTACCCCAGGCGGCGGAGCCAAGCTGTAGTGCATCATGGGTAATGCGGCGTGTGACGTCATAAAGTTCAAGTACTGTAATGCGCAGCTATTTTCATTGTTTCTCCATCATTTCACTTGGGCTTCCAGAGTGTCCTAAATGTCCTACAATTATTATAGTTGAACAAAAATATGTATCAAAGCATCTACGAACTGTTTTAACTCTCTGAAGGATAGAATTTTATTATTATTTAGGTTATTTTTCCGTAAAAGGCGCGCACCCGGTCGGAGAGTGTCAGTAAAATGTTACCCTAAGCTGTGCCGGCGCGTACGTGTCGTTAACATATCTGCCTCTCCTAATCGTAAAAATTACAGCATCACTGGAAAAATTATGGATTTAACATAGACCGCAACAGTACTTGACTCTTGGGTCCGAGTGGCCTCTGATGCTGGCGGCCAAAATGGGAAAAATAGAATTTGTCAAGAGCTATTATGAACATGTCAGACACGGTCATGTAGGCAAGCGCCCTAGTGCGTCCCCGCCGTATCCAAGATAGCTTCTCCGCAAGATAAATGTTGGGTACCTTGGAATTTGTTTCTTCAGTATTAGATAGGGGGAAAAGAATAGCTCTTGAGAAAATCCCATTTCTCAGTTGTCGACTTATGGCCGCCAGCGTCAGACCTAAGAGTCAAGTACTATTGCGATCTATGGATTTAACATTCGCCAGTTTCAACAACACCGTTCCGTAAGACAGTTGAGGTGTGGGGAATACGGTTAGGTAACTTGTTTGTAAGTTAGTTAACGCGAGTTAAACGCGACCCTACTGTTATACTGCTGTAACGCGCGCTGATGTTTTTCTAAGCAGCTGATGTTTTTTTCTAATTTTACCGAGCAATTGTATGGCTTCTGCTTATTATATACTAGAGGGCCCAGACGTCAAAAATGACGGCAGTATTTTGTCATTAAGTTTTCCTTGTTCCGATTCCCAGTGTAGGTTTTGCTGTAAAATAGGTCTCGTCCCAGCAGGCCTGATCTTCCATTAATGAAACGCAAGTTGTGCAGCCACGAGTTTTGCGAGAGCAAAATATGCCCCCCTGGAAGATAAGCCACCAATATAAGTTGGGAATTGATCGAACGTTGAGCAACACTAAGAAAATATAGTTCAGTCGAAAGAAATCACCGGAAATGCTTAGCTTATCGTATTGTGGATACCAACAGATAGTTGAACTTCAAGCGTCGAAGTTTGGCTGCAAGTAATTTCAATGTATAAAGGCGTCCGCTCAGTGTGAAGTTTCAACTGCTACAAAAAGATTCAGCTAAAGAAAGCATAAGCGAAAGTGATTATGCCCAAAAGAAACGGAGAGACAGAAACTATCAAAGATACCACT
Organism: Parhyale hawaiensis; assembly: GCA_001587735.2. Taxonomy (NCBI): domain Eukaryota; kingdom Metazoa; phylum Arthropoda; class Malacostraca; order Amphipoda; family Hyalidae; genus Parhyale; species Parhyale hawaiensis. Next base: position 3,782,202 of record LQNS02000225.1, read on the forward strand.
TTTCCTCTACCACGCTCAGAAGAAGAGTCATCATCGTCCAGTCAAAAAGAAGCAAGCTAATTTTGAAAGCGAAGCGAGATTCAGAAATTGCAGTATTTCCATTTTTGACCATCTATTTCCGAAGCTGTGTTGGTCACCGTTACTCCAAGGGCTGAATCTTGATGGTATTTCAACTTGTTTTTCAATGGATGAATTTTCTCCTATCAAAATCTTCAACAGCGTGACGGAGAGACGGACCAACCAAGAGAGAGAGCCCCCCCTCCGGGGGCATAGGATGGACCATAGGCCATAGGGTTAGGTTAGTTAGGTTCGCCCATCCTATGTTATGGGGAGTAGCGCCCCCAGGGGGTTTGAGTAGGTTACCTTAGCCATTAGCTAGGCCTTCG
>LQNS02000225.1:3782680-3822043 GCA_001587735.2 Parhyale hawaiensis
ATCCTGTGTGGGAACACCTTCGTGCATGGGTTCCCCGTTTTTCTGTCGACATACTATATGTCCCTTCCTTTTCCTCTCTTAGAAGAGCTTAGTACTTATTTAGGGAGGCTAAAATCTTCTTATAATACCTAAGAGAGAGAGCGACCAACAATTGTGTATTATTATATAGTGGATAGACTTTTGCTTGAATATTACTTCGCCGGAGAGAAAGTAATTTTTTTTGTTCCTTTAATGTTTTATTTTACAAACATTGTTAAAAAGTTCTTCTATCTCGGCGTTCAATCGCTCGTATTGAGCCAATTTTTGTTGCAGTGGTTTGAAATTATTGAGGATAGCAGATCATTGGTAAAAGACGAATATAAATCGAAAACATTGCGGTATTCGGTCATATAAATCCATCTTCAAAATGCCATGTTACTCTCGATAAACCTCACTTGATTTATTGTATCTTAAAGACGATAAACTTGGCTCTAAAAGTGATTCTTATACATGCGGGCATTTGCCTGTTGAATTCATCTGCTCTTTTACAAACCTTTTAAAGAACGTTCTTTCAAAATTTTGTCCTTCAGAGAGCTAAAAAAAAAGTTCGTAGATGCTTTGATACATATTTTTGTGCAAGTGCTGTATAAAGATTGTAGGACATGCAGGACACTCTGGAGGCCCGATTGAAATGATGGAGAAACAATGTAAAATAGCTGCGCATTACCGTACTTGAACTTTATGACGTCACACGCCGCTTTACCTATGAAGCACTACAGCTTGGCTCCGCCGCCTGGGGTAACCTGTTAGTCTCATAATCCTTGAGTACCCCCACCCTCATAAAATATCTATGTCTCTGCACATACCTGAGGAGCATTGTTTGATTTTCCGAGAATACGTACATAGCATCAAGTGTTACTAGGTCTGAAGTAACGTCCCCATTTTGTCGCAGGAGTTCAATAAAGTCGTCCCCTGCGCCGGGGTCGCGGTCCGGTACTCCGTACTCCTCCACACCGAAGGGCAGCGCCGCACCGGACGGCTGCACGGACAGTGACGCGAGCGGCCGATGCACTAGCAGCCCCGGCACTCCCCGGCTACCTCCTCGTCAGCAGCACAATACCAGGTGCGCTTTGTGTTCTCGTGACGGAAACACCTGCATTATATGCACCAAATTAATTCTGTGCTCTTTAAGTGGGGTTTGTCGTGCTAAAAAACGTCTGAAGAATCTTATAGAATGGGTTGTGACCTCCTATTATTGTACACACTGTATTCGGATGCTCCAATCAAGTATATCATTAATTGGTAGTAGATGAGTTGCAGTCAGCGTTGGACATTGTTAACGACCAGGAGGCGCGGGCCTAAACATTGGCCTGTTTTGTAATAATAGTGAGGGTCGGTAGGGTTAGATAGTTGTTGGGGTTTGAAGAGAGTTTTACCCTGAAACAGTAAGGATGGGCCTCAGAGGTTTGATGTGCCATAAATCGTCTTACGGTTTTTTCATTGCTTCCTTTTAAGACTTGCTTCCTTTTAAGACTTGCTTCTCCAAAAATGCCTTAAACTAACCCTATTCGCTATTCGCTGCGTGCAATGTGAAAATATTCTTGTTTCAACGGACTATTAAAAATCGTACTTCATGAACTACAGTTACTGGTTTTCGAGACACAAAGTCACTTTACTGTTTTTCTAAACAAAATTTTTACTAATTACCCGATCCTACTTCCTTGCAATTCACATATATCCACCAAATGTACCACCCTTGTCGCACGGGTGGAACCACGGCTGCAGACTAAAGGTATTTTTTTGCCAACGTTCAGGTGCCGCTTCATGTACCGAAAGGATGTCATAGCGTTGTTCCTGCCCATAGATGTTCTTGAAATTTGTGGCAGCATTTTTATTTACATCATTTTTGCGTATTTCGCACTACCCCCTCTGGGATGTAGGATGGGTCATAGGGTAAGGTTAGTTAGGTTCGTCCATCCTCTGTTATGGGGAGCGGCAAACCCAGGAAGACCCTGTAGATGAGTTTAGCCATTATCTCGGTCTCCGGGATGTCTGTCTTTCCTGCCCACTTCACTTCCTGCCGATTTCATAGTCTTACTGATTTACTTTCTTCTGTTCCTCCTCTTATTTCCTGACTTGCTGTTCCTATGCCTGTTGATCCTGCGCTGTAACACTTTGGTGTATAGGTTCCGTGTATATGGTGGCATACTGTGTGCCCTTTCCTTTTCCTTAGAACAGCCTAGCAGGTACTGATTTAGGGCTGTGTAAACTATCTTATATATCATTTCACATTTTCTGTAAGTATTATTTTGCTGCTCACAAGTACGGTACCCTGGGTAGGTGAAGCTTCGGTGCCCTTCTTGTCGTATTTCATGCTAAGATTTTGAGTACCAAGTTATTATCGATTTGCAGCGGTCCCGTGCTACCCCCGCGATGCCGTCGAGAGGTCAGCACTCCCACGTCTTTGGACTTCTCATCCCCGTCGGGCCACGGTACTCCCCCGCCTGTACCTCCCCCATCTCAAGGGAACAGGCCGCCAGCTCCTCCCCCGAAGCCCTCCAAAGCGCACCTTAATTCCCCCGCCACCGACAAGGATGAGGTCGTGAGCGTCACGTCTGCGGGCGGCAGCAAGGAGAGACGAGTCGCCAATTCTGTTTGGTATGAGTATGGCTGCGTCTAATGTTGTTCTGCTCTCCTCGTGTTATTGGTTGCATCAGCCATACAGACAATTAGAGATAACAACCGCCAATTGCCCCTCGTCTAACGGGCGATGTATTGAGTTAAAGTTGATCATTCTTGGCTAAGTAGCCAAACCAGGTGAAATCTAACGGAAGAAGAGCCTTAAAAAGCACAAGGGAAACCCGACCAGGGAGTAATTCTGTTCCATGAGACAATTGCAGCGAATTTTCTTTTTTAACTGTGACATCAGTTTTACTGCAAGGGCAATGAATATAAGCAGTTCGGTCTTGTTTGTGCCTAGCCTCTTTTGAACCGGATTACTGTTTTTGGTTTAAACTTAAGGGCCGCGAATCCATTTTAAAGCAGGACTATTATAACTAAGTCAGCACCAATTTAAAGCCAAGATGAATTGTTTTCCATCAACATCCCCAGAGTGAGTAGTTAACTTTCAATTTTTAGTAGCCTGTGCAGCACTTGAAGCATTAACACAACCAGCGAGACGTAAAACCTTTGTTAAAATTTCGTGACCTTCGTATTAATTGTATCAAAACATCTTTACAGCGGTTTAAGTTTGCTAATGCTGATGACTTTTTTATTAACTTATAAATTGCACATTGCTGCATTCTTTACACCGCCCATGCGGTGAACGTTAAATTCATTTGAAGACACCGGGAATGTTTTAAATAAAATGTGCTGCATCTTTTCAGAGTGTTAATGATTAGCATAAAATTAATGATGCCTGCAGAAGAATTTTGCTCACGCAGTCTTCTGAGCGTAGCTTTTGTTAATGGTGAACAATTTTAGGGACTGTCTTTAGTTTCTTATCGATAATTTTGATATACTAATTAGTTTCCTCAAGACACTGGCCACCTTCGTGGCCTTGATCTTGTTTCTCTGTGATACGTTGTATGTAAATTCAGTTATTTAGCTCATAATTTTAATCGGCCAGCAAAAATTTTTTGTTAAATAATTGTCTGCTGTGCTCCGTCATTCGATCTTAGAGTCCATGTATGAATCATCTGACTTATTTGATAAGGTTTTGTACATACTTTTAAATAGACATGTACTTGCTGCATGCGCAGAGAAATGTAGGAGCGGAATTACCTATATGAAATTATCCAAATGAAATGAATCATGGTTATATCTCAGACGAGACTGAAAAGTTCTTAGGCCCTGTTCGAACAGTGCGGCAGCTAATTCACAGGTGTTACGTCTCTGATGAGAGATATGACCCGAGAAATTCATTCAGAAGGTAAAGCAATGTAGTGAGGATTTTCACCTCGCATTTTTCTGTGCATGTGGTGAGGTGTTGGCACATTTGTGTATGTAAACTGTGTTGATCGCAGGGCACAGCCTGCCTGTTGCCTGAAGGATTGTTGGTTCTTGGCCTGCTTAAGGCGGGACCACGAATTTTGGATTTGATCTCAAACTTGAAGGGTAAATTTTGCCCTGTCTACAGACGTTATTTCTTAAGGAATCTAGGTACTGTGTATGCAGCTTGCTTGCTTTGTTTATTGACTGTATTTTTGATAGGTGCATCAGGAGTGTGAATGTTTTTAGTTCGTACACGTTTGTGAAATTATTGTTGAAATGAGTGTCTGTAGTATACACGAGTGCGTTCTTTCATTGAAAAACAGGAAGTGGAGCGCGTCTGCTCCACCTGTATTTTATCAATCACTATCATATTTTACGGCTTTTTGCCGCCACTTCAATAATTCTCTTTTGCCTGTAGCCGTGGATATAGACATAAGAATAATACCGTATGTCACTCGTGCAAGAGCAGGTCTCTGAGACGCACCAGCCATACTGTATATCCTAGAAGGTGCAACTTCCCCGATGACCAACCATCATGAAGCTTATACATCAGTCTTCTGTGTTAAAGTGTAGATTTTAGCTCTGTCTTTGGACCGATATACTGGGCACTATTGTCAGCAAGACCATTAAACTGTCTCCCTGCATTGGGCTCAAAACCTCTTGAAAATCTTATTTAGCATAGAAGACTTCACAAGAAAAATGGCTTCATGGCGTCATAATTTTTTTCGCCGAGTTGTCCTCAAGACAAGTCCTGACTCCATGACTCCAATGATAAGCTCTTGCTAAAGGTGAGCACGTTAACGCTAGCTCGTCGTTCAACAGTTTGCTTCAGATTTACACTTCGTGCTTTTTTCTGTGCGCGCTGTTCCTCAACTTCGTGTTTACAGTAGGCTAGTTCATAGCACTTTCTTATTCAGCCTATGAGAATATTGCTCTCTTTCGTAGCTTAATCAGCTTGCACGTAACATCGGTGTCAGCGCTACTAATAGGTATTCGTATATGTTTTGAAAGAGAATTGTTTATTTCTTCCGTGTTTCCGCTTATTTCGGTTTGGCTTTCAACTGCTAGTTGCTCCAGATCTTCAAGAAATCTGAATTTCTATTTGCTCAGTACATTCGAGTTCACTTTCTTGACATCAAGCAGCATGTACCAGTTCGAAAGTTTAAGCAAAATAAGCTGTTAACTCTGTAGAAATACAAATATGTACTGTACTTCTAGTTAATGTGGAATGTCCGCAGTCCTGTACTTGCAGAGGCGGTACCTACCTAGCTGGAATCAACTTCACTTATGCGATGATTCAATTGTAATAACTTCTCGCTCGACCAATAGTGCAATGGATGCTAATCAGCTGTCTTGATACTAAGGCGAGTTATTGAGCAATAGCTAACCCAGCAGAGGAGTTACTACACCTTGGTTCGTCTCGTGAAGAGTTGGTGCATTCAGCTGTGTTGGGCTCGTTCTGTAGCTTTTCTCACTGGTAGAGCGCAGGTATGGATTTTTTCGTACCGTAAAGTTAGGTTACTTTGGGCAACGTGGGGTAACTTTGAGCAGTCATTTTTTCCAATTTATATAAAATGGACGTATCGGCGAGTTAGCTAGCATAGAAGTAACACACTTCTAATACTACTAGAATAAATAAGTCCATGGCACTCTTCGCTTTTTACATTTGGAGAAACTACGACTTGCCCAAAGGAATTCCACTTTATGGTAACAATATGAAATGACCGTGACACTCTCTTGGTATTCAAATTGTACCGGGTCCGTAATGCGCTTCACAATTTCTGTGTGTAATCATACTCGTAGAGCATCTTGTGCGGTCGCCTGCTGTGTTTCATGTTAGACTTGAATATTAAAACAAAATGCCTACGGTTCCCATAAATTGTGTGAAAACAGTTGCAGGTTTGATTGAAAGTTCGTAGTGAATGATCTGAATGCTTGCATCAATTACTTAGCAATGTGACCATCCTGAAAGTATTTTTACAATTTTTTAATTGTCAAATTTAGTGCATGTAGATTCTGCGTTGACAGATTTTATTTGTAATTTGTATTACAAAATATTCGCGGCTTTTTAAATATTCATAAAATTGAGGGGGACGAAATATTTCGTTGACATTGCTTTGTAAGCGCTAGCCAAGTGATTCTTACGTTCTGACTAACATTGTTGGACGTGTAAAAAAAAAAAAAATGAATATTCCGTACTGGTCGTCAGCAGTCAATGCTCTTGATTTTTCCGAAGCCTCTGTCCATTTTGCTTTGCAACTGACGTGAAAATTTTTATCCAAATGGGCTGCTAAAATGAACCGTTTTGGCAGCTTTTTTGGAATTTGAAAATATGTTTGGCAATGCGTGAAGGAAGAGCCTAACGTGCTACCCTTGGCGAAACTTTCCATAAATTTTCGACTTGTCTTTTATACGGCGTGACGTGAACGAGGTACTTTGATTGTAAAGGAACGTGAAAGTCGCACGGATAAGACAACTTGAACAGAGTTCATCACGAGTAGCGCGACTGAGCCTCTTTTTACACGCAAAGTCTCGTGTGAAATGATCAGAATACTGCTTAACATAAACCTTTACATTTAATGAAAATCGGCAAGTTTTATATGTTAAAGTTCAGATGATGATCAAGTGCAAGGACATATACATATTTGTAAGTGAAGGCGCGAGTGTATATAACACGTGTGAAAAGCAGTGCCTGGTGTTTATATTTTCCTTAAATTTACGGGCAGTATGTAAAAAGACTAGCCTATTCTAGAAGGTTCGAGAATGTTCTAGAACATTCTAGAACGTTTTCGAACTTTCTGACGAATTTTAAAACTTTCTCCGAGGAGACACGAGCAACCCAATGGAAAAAGATGTTCATTTGAATTGAAAAAAACATGTACTAAGATTCATTTTTATTCAGTCTAAATAGGTACTCCAAACAGAGGTAAAACTCGGTATCATCATAATAACGATCTGCTTAGAATGAGGGTACACGCACAAACAAAATACATAGGTACCTATGTAGGCAACATTTCATATAGAGAATCTTAAATATCTTCTCGCCCAAAAACGACATCTCTTCCGGGGGAAAATAAAATACGCGTTCGATTCACGCATCACCCAGAAATGCACCATAAATAAACCCCAATTTATTGACTTAAATCGCTGAAGAAAACGATCGAGCCCAATACAGGCCCCAAACTTTGTCCGCTTACACAGCACCCATGTGTAGTACGTTAGGGCTACGCTAGACAAATTTTTTTTTTTTTTGTATTCCTCAAAGTTTGCTGTAAAAAACTGCAACACACTCCTGATGTTATGAGGTCCCTGTTGATAAAAAAAAAAAACTTTCACACTAGAGTCGACAAACAAACGAACAGGTGCTAAAACGTTATACGATTAAAGTTTGCAAAAGTTACAGTTGATAACCAAGAGTGTCGTATATGGGACTCAATAAATAGCAATTCAACAACAATGACAGAAGCTATAAAATGCACATCCTCGACTTACACCAATGTCCTAAAACCTGAGTTCCCAAAACTAGAAATAAAACCTGGGGACAGTATTTCACTCTTCGATGCGCGTTCTAAAATATGGCAAACGGTATCAATTATGGTTTCATATCTGCGTATCGATAAACTGAGTAAAAAAAACCCAATACACTTTCACGAAATGCGACGGATATTTTTTTATGATAAATGGGAAAATTGAAATCCTTCGCACGACAGATGAAACCCGGCCCAATTAGTGAATGAAAAGCGCAATTGAGCTCAAAATACGATAAATCCTACCAAAGTACTTTACCCAATACACTGCCAAATGGATTTCTGAAACACAAAGTTATGTGGAGTGATATCTGAAACCTAAAGTTATGTGATACCTAAGTACAAAGAAGATAAAAAAACGGGACAGGTTTCAGAATTCCCAAAAACAAAATTTGAAACTTTTCATTAGCATACCGTACTCTTTGTAATTATTAAGCACCAAAACTTAAAAATTGTGCGAATCTAAAGCACTAAAGTAATTATTTGCAAAGTACGGGACAAAGTTTTGTAAATGAAAATTAAAAAGCTACAAAACATTGGAAACTCAGTAAAAGCCTTGAAAAAACTATTACCCATAGCAAATTTTAGCATGCACATCCAAAAATTTTTTTTTGAAAAAATTCATATTCACGTAGTCAAATAATTTGGTCTGAGTAAATAATTTGTTTCGTTAAAAATCACTACTTTATGCTATTATTCTTTTTTTTGAAATAAACTTCATCCTAAGAAAATACAATCAATTCTCTGAAAAAAGAGGCAACTTGCAAACATTAAGCTTCATTAATTGTATACATAGTACCCGGGCTGCAAACACTGTACAAAGAACAGTTCGCTTAGATGCAAAAATATAATATACTTTTTATATATAACATGACTAAAAAATGGTTCATTATAATACAGGGAAGCTGGTCTTAGTTCACTAATATCATACACAATGCCAAAGGCTTCCCACTTATATTAATATACATTTATAGACACAAACACACCAAACAAGAAATGAGAAATTTAATGTCAAACGACAATCTGTCACCAAAGATGGCAACCAATATTAGGGTATATAATCAATATCCAATAAAGACACAGAAGTAGGTATATAAATAGCCACGACATGTAGTTTTATGAAAGGAAGGGCATTTTTCCGCAGATGAAGGGCACCTATGGATTGTAGATCAAATAGGTATTGTTTGCGTTATTTCAAATATGGAACGTAAATTATAGCAAGTAAAACTGAGTAAAAGTTCTTAGTTGCAGGAAATGCTAAGAAAAATGAAGAGACAATAGTAACGTACACTGGCTCGAGAAACGCATTAATACCTCTTCGAATAAGCTTAACATTCTGACAAGTTGATGTATACCTACATAAATAAGTAGCCGAGAGGGTGAATTAAACTTCGACGAAGAAAAAGTCGCCGCAGTGGTGAACACACCCACAAGTATTCAAGTGTGGTGAAAAATTAAAGGCAGTCCACGTCTTTTTGTATCAGACGCACTGAAGTAACATTCTCACATTCCTACCAGTTACTAGTCCTAGAACATTACATCAACAGCCACGTTTTATAATGTAGAGAGAGGGCCAGGGGTTATATGGCCACTTTGTGAAACTACAGTAGTATCTAAAAATATCAGAGATTTGTTTTTCAAACTGATGACAGACTAAGATAAAACAATACGACTTGTGGAAGGTTCACTTGCCTAATGATTCATTTAGACATTATCAGAACTATTTGGACTAATAAGTGGTACGCATGCGTGGTCAAAAAAAATGTGGTGCTCATATTTGGAGAAAAAAAACTGCTTGCTCTCGTACTTGCCTGTCTTAGCTACCAGGCAAGCCTGCAAACTAATGGAAAAATCTGATGCCCGCTGTAATGATTCTTTCACATGCCAACGGGTGAAAATTATGCCAGGTCTGTAGTTCGAGCTGCAAAAAAGATTGTTCCCACGCGTGAATTTACCCATTAATTTTCAGCAAGCGAACCTGTCGACCCCCGACAGCATTTATCTAATTTAGCAATTCACTGATTGGTTATTTATGAAAAACTAAAGAAGGCCTTGAATTATAGTATTGGGACAGTTATATTCGAGATTTAATGAATGAAACGAACATCTGGGCCGAGGCTCTTAGATCCGCTAATTCTTCTGGGGGTCAAGTTTCAAGGAGAGGAAGTACTAAGCACTTAACAAGGTCACCTATTCCCACCACAGGGCTGTTCTTAGGTTAACTGCATTCAAACCAGAGAGGGTAAACCTCGCAGCACCTTAAAATCACCAGATGCACCCAGGGCTTCCTTGTCATATAGATTTGACGTTTATAGTCGCGTACATGATGCTCTCAGAGAATGGGATACGGAGTACATGAACCTGCACACAAAAATATAGCGGGAATAATTTGCAACATACACAGTTCATAAATTTGACTTTATATTATATAGTCGCAAGAATTTATGAATGGCGCATAAGCTGAGTTGATTTTCTGGAGCCACAGTGCATGGAATAGATAGATTAATAACACAACACGGTTGGCTAGCGTAGCCATTCTAAGCCGCATAGCGCCGAAGGTCAAATATTTTGTCGCAGCATTTTTGCTGGAAAGTCTTGAGTAATGACGAACTCACATAAGTGAGTTCTGGGTCTCAAAGTTTGTCAAGTGAACCATTTCTGCCAGGAAATAAGGCGCGAGCATCTCAAACCCTACAGGGCTCGGTCGAACGAATTAGCCCAGTTATGCAGCATATATCAAGATATAGAAAACAAAAAGAGAAAAAGGCAGACGAAAGGAACGCCCGTGCGGACAGCCCTTTCCGGGGTCCTCCGCGCAGGAGAAGGAAGAAGTTCAGCGGAATATGAAACTAAAAAACTAACCTCTTCAGCAGGAACTGCGGCCAGCAATATCCCCAGAGGAAAATGCATTCGGGTTTGCCCCTGGGTTCATGAGGCCAATATATATTCTAACAGGGAAAGGGCCCGCCAGAATATACCCTTGAAAGCCAGTGCATAGAATACACGAGCTAGCAAATAAAGCACATGCTTTGCGTTCTCTCTAAAAACCCAAGATTTCATCAGCAGACACTCAGCTATACTGCTTCTTGAGAGCGTTTCACAAATTCTTTGGATCGATATATAGCATTACTGCGAAGTACCGGTTCCTGCCGGTGACACTAAGAAACCTTTGTTGAAATTATATTCAAATTGCTATAAAAAATCTACAGCCTCCAAAAAACAACGCTGCGAAGCTGGCAGAAAAAGAATACAATCGCCCTCATGAGCTGAGATTTGATTTCCGTAACTTGCACGACTAAACGCACTTCACAAGCGATCCAACACGACTTCACTAAAGACGTACAGTAGAGGCACTATGAATATACGGAAAAGGCAAGTGCTACGGGTTAAATGTACAGGTTGGTTACTAGATCAATCTTGAAATTTCAGGACTGACTATGGTTTCCAAAAAGTTCACATGTAACAGATACGATAGCCATCTGCGTAATTTATAGATGTTTTGAGAGCTCGGGAATGTCAATAAATTGGATTTCTCAGACTGTGATGGAACTTAGATCTTGCGTTTATTCTTTCAATATGATTTAGTTGTAGCAGTAAACATAAATACGCCGAGCGTTTCAGTAGATTTCTAAATGTTAATGGACTTGTGCTCGGTGCCGTAGTTGGTGTTCTTACAATACTCAAAAGGTTCTCGGTGGGTCAGAACAAAGTATTTGACATGTCATAATTATATACCCGTGAGCCACACTAAAAGTAGCAGTTGTAACAGGGCACCTGTCCGTTACTTCAACCGAGACTAACGTAGCCGCAGTTGACATGTCATGACATCTGTACAGAAGTAAATGTTATAATGCGGCAGGATTTCTACAATACTAAATCTTTCTCGCTCTCCTGAAGGGAAAGCACTTCTTAGTTTCAGCGCCCTATACCCCTGTTATCCATTGTGGCATAGGATGTTTCTTCTTGCGTATCACTGTTATCTTGAGGTCATAGGTGGGCTAGGACAGAGATCTCTGTGGCCGCTGGATCTCTGCTCGACTGTGGCTGCTGCGGTCTCGGGAGCTGCTGCTGGTGTCTCGGTGTGACCCTCACGCCGCGCTGGTTCCGGCCCGTCGACGTCTCGGCCTCATCCCCCGACACTGTTACAATGACTGACTGGTTACCGATGACTTGAGACGAACCGGTCGTCTGGACGATGGTCACGGTGTTGCCATCCCGCAGTCCAACTCCTACGTTTCGACTATTATTGTCATTTGTTTGATTACTGTCACTGCTCCTTCTGTTATTGGTATTATTATTACTTACTGTACTATTGTTGTTATTATTATTGTTGTTTTGGTTGGATAAATTGGACGTGCTGACACACACGTTGTTGGACGTGCTAGCGATGAGCACTTCGTTGTCCTTCTTCGCGTCATCAGCGGTCAACACTTCCTCATTTGGGACTTCAACCAAGTCTTTGTTGACTACAAGTCCACCTACACCACTGCCACTGATACTCCCGTCCACATTCCTGTTCCGATTCCTGCTGTCGTGGGAACTTGTGGAATACAAAGAATCATGCGACAAAAATGAGAGATGGGACGGGTCCCGCGAATGTACGGGGGCAGCGGAGGGGTTCGGGTTGGTGTTGGTGGTGCCCACGTCGGGGTTCTGTGAAATGGAGCCCTCCCGTGATCGGTAGCTCGGCGGGTGGCTGTATATGCTCTCTCGGCCCAGGGTGTTGGTAGCTCTGTAAATGCACCTAAATTAGAAATGAGGCCACCTAAAATAATACACTGAGTAACAGATCGAGTGAATTCTCGTGACGATCTAGTCAATAAAGGTTCTATCTACTAATATTACATGATACCTTTAAATTTATGCCGTATATGTCTCTGTAAAACAAACGTTAGAAACCGTAGGGAGTTGTTACTACCGAGTATGTAACCAGGCAGTAAAGTTTATCGATTTACAAAGTAGAAATCAATGAAGAATGGACACAGTCCATATACACAGCAAACAAATAGTTTAGTTGCTATGGCCTGACCATATTATCAAAGCAGTTCGGCATTGGTCAAATTCCTCAGTAGATTTGTCAAGTCTATGGGTATTTCTGAGATTTTGTTCGGCCCATATCTTAGCCCCGCCCACTACCTGTACGAAGAGAAATCTCAAAAATACCCAAATAATTGGCACCGCTATAAAGGAATTTGACCACGACCGAACTGCCTAATTAAAATGGTCAGACTATAATACAGCTTTATATAACATCAGCTGTAAGAGAAATCTCCAAAAAATTATTCATACTGTGGAAGGAGCAATCACTGCAACAAATTTAACTGCAAAACAACTTATTGAAATGAAACGCTCAAAGACAAGTGGTGCTGCAGAGTTCCACACCCATGTGGCTACCTGCACTTCTTCCATGAACTGGAAGATAGTTACAGATATTACGCTTACGGATAATATATATATATATAGGTATATTACGCAACTATGAGAAAAGAATTGAGGGAAGAAGATTCATTGCTTGACTCTTATCGATAATAACGAGTGTAATTAGCAGGGTGCACTCTGTGTCATCTGGGTGCCCTCTGTACCATCTGGATGCCCTCTGTAGCATCTGCCTCTGGGCAAAAATATTTCATGGTACTTGACTCACGTCCTGTGCTGAGCAGATCTGTAGGTGGGGGGCGGGGACGCGACCCCCAGCGGTGGGTGAGGATACGGCGGATGGTGCGCAGCGTTTGCTCGGTCCAGTAACAGCAGGCGGAGTCTGTACTCCTGCATGGAGGCTTGGTAGGACGGGGGTGGGGGTCGGAACTGGAACTCGGGGTACATCATTGCTGCAACAAGGCGCTAGTGGTTAACTGTAGGAAACTGAGATAATGCTTCGGCAAGCCCCTGTCTCACTGCGGTTACCGTTATAACAACTGCATAAGCACGTTATGTTGAACGACCACATCTACCAAAGCAAAGTGAGGTTAAATATGGATAACCCATATTTGGGGTAAAAATAGAACAAGAATTTTTACTGCAAGTGAGGGAAGGGAGTTTATTTTTTACCCCTAATGTGGGTTATCCATTGTTTACCCCACATTCTTTCTCTTCAAAATCCCCTATATACGAGTACATAAAAAAAGTAGGGTTCTGTGTGTAGTTAAACGAGGATTATTAAAATATCACTCGGAGACACGTGATTCAACCCTTCACCTAGAACAAGGAAAAACAATCGAGAAGCAGGAGAGGGTTCGCCAAGTGCGTCATGTAGTAGCGATACATAAACTTTAAAAATAAATCTAGTTAAAAGTAAGTAACTACAGTATTATGGAATTAATGCCCACTGTCCCAATTGGAGGACTATTTCTGCATAAAAACGAACATCTATTCTGAGCGCCAACAGGGTAACATTCAGTCGCGAATTGATACTAGAAATGAACGTCTAGTGCAAATGTTATATGAGGAGATATGAAACAGGTGGAACGTAGGACATTCCTACGAAAAAAAATAGTACCCTGTTTTGGACGGTAACGGCTTAAAGATACATGGAGCACTCTAAGGAAAAAGGAACCCTTATTTCAGACGTTCATGGGAGAAGAGTGAGTGGAGCACTCGTAGGAAAAATGGACTTGTAGTTAAAACGTTAATGGGATAACAATAGGTAGGGCATCCCTAGGACAAATGAACTCCTTTTGGGGACATTAATGGAATAAAAACAATAGGTTTACGGCATTCCTAGTTCCTACAAGCAATGAAAGTGTAGGTTACCTTAGCCATTAGCTAGGCCTTCGGGACGTCTATCATTCGTGCCCAGTTTGCTTCATTCCATTTTCATTCTCCTACTTGGTAGTACTTGCTCATGCTTTATTCTGATCTTCCTCTTCTTTCCTAACTTGCTGTTCTCATGCGCGTTCATCCTGTGTGGGAATACCTTCGTGCATGGGTTCCCCATTTCTACAGTCATGCTGTATGTCCCTTGCTTCTTCCTCTGTTAGATCGCCGTTGTTGTGGAAACGAACGCCTAAAATATTCACTATAATAATAATAAGCACCATAAGTCTACTGCGCAAAAAAAGTTTACTTCAATTGCAGACGTAGGTAGGATAAAGATACGTATAGGAGTGTTATGGAGAGTGAACCCCTACTGTGGACGTTATCAATAGGACAACCCTAGTGAGCCCTTTCCGAATGAATTAATCTGCCTTTTCTTGTTAGAGTAGCGCTATTTGATTTGTTTTACATAAACCCCGCTATGAGACAAAGTCTTCAGAACCATAGCAGTAGTTCCCGAGCTTTTGCAACCTGGCGCCTATGGCATTCAGAAGACTTCAAGCAGATTCCCTGCAAGCATACATGTACACGCAGTTTTTCCCCTCAGTACTTAGGTGCTTCGATGAAATTAAAAAGGGCGTCACTGACGTTATTTTGGTTTTACCAAATCCCCCTAGAAGCAGGGTTGGCTGGTTTAAACCCACTAAAAAAACATGGTATAAACCAACCAAAAAACCATGCTTTTTTATTTGATTTGTTGGGTTTACTTCATGAATATTGTAAAATAAACAGTTTTGCTTCAGCAAATTCTTAAATTTGATTTACACATTGTAAAGGATAAGTCAATTTGTTTCTATTTAGGAATCCGTTTGACTCCTAGGACAGGGTCAACTACTGCTTATGTTTAATATAACCTATAACTTATTGAATTTTGTGTTATTTTATTTCAGAGATGCATTTTAATTGTAGTCTGGTATGCTAGTAGCTACTGAAGATAAGAGTAGTAGTTAAAGTGGTGCTATTAGATAGCTAGTGAGCTAGCTATTAGACAGCTAGTGAGCTCATGAAAAGGATGTAGGCATAGAGAAATTTCATTTTTTTTAGTTTATTACTCTGCTTTTAATAAGCTAGTTATTTCTATTGAGTTTTCTTTCTATTTTGAAGTGCTTCTAAGTTTTTCAAAGGATTTTATAGCTATTTCACTTCATTTAGTTCATTGCTCTGTTTTCAATTAGCTAATAGCTAGTTACTGTACTTCTATCAGTTGTATATGTAATTTGAAGTGTTTTTAAGGTTTTCAGAGAAATTTATTTTGCAATTATAAGTCATAGCATCTCTAAAGTTTCGATATTAAACGTAGCCATAGCAAATACAGGTAGGCTATGTACTTTTTCTTAACCCCTATTCTTAAAACCATTATTCTACAGTAGGAAGTTGAAATGAAGCGACTAAGATTGTTGATGATTAGCTAGCTACACGTTTACAAAGCAGAAACCCATTAAATGTCTGATAAAGTTCCTTGAATTAGAAAAGAACAACAAAATATAAATACAGTAACACGTTTTTTTCTATTTAACCAAAAAAAACATAGTTTTGGCCAACCCTGCCTTGAGCCCCGACTTCTTGGCGAAGGTTGGTTTAAATGCAGTCAAGGATAAGTACAACAATGTACTTACTTCTGCACACTTGGCTATACGCAGCACTTGAGATAGTGGTTCTTGAAAAAATCAAATGAAATCTTGATTGCAACACTCTGCCAGAGGCAGTAATAGTTACGGTATTTTAGTAGTCACTTGATATTTGCTTTCTGCTCGTAAAGTAGCCACTTCGCTTTCCTCTCGTCTCAACGTGGTCCGGTTCCTTATGTTGTAGTCACGTAGGGGGAGGCTCCGGAGGGGCTCGAACATGTGGCGGAAGGAATGAAAAAGATGGGGCGATAATGCTCACGTTGGGAACCGTTGGGTGTATACATAAGGATACTTAGGCCACTTACCAGCATAGGGATGGTGCGGTCGGCCGAACGACGGCGCCATTCTCGTCATGAACCTGCGGGACTCGCCGCCTCTGCCCGGGCCTGCATCCATGCCCGAGGGCGCGAGCCCCAGCATTACCCGACAAGGGGCGTCGCGGGAAGTCAGGTGCCAGGCCACCCCCGACACCGTGATCAGCACGATCCCCACACCTGGGGAAATTGAACTATAAGTCCCACTGTACATCGTAGCCTACCTGTTGTTACTAGCGTTGTAATGTAAATTATAAGTCTTTCTACTCACCGAGTTGGCTGCGATTAAAAAAGAACAGTTCTAATTATTACTCCCTTATCATAGAGCATCGCGATTAATTTTATTCCAAATATGTTTATGATAATTACTTTTATCGATATGATTACATTACTATAGTACAAGCCTTTCCATATACTGAGTGCGAAATAATAGTACAGGCCTTTCTACACCCAGAGTGCGGCCTCAAGAAACAAGAGACATCATGTGTATTGTGTGTGAAGCAAAAAGGAACCTATGCACTGATAATATCCGCAACCACGCACCATATGCCATGATGCTGGCTTATTCTACAGCCGGTACTTAATGCTAGTTAGTTAGTTATAGTTAGGAAGTTTAAGCCTCCGTTTCCGAGCAAAACGATATCACAGAGGAAAGAGCAAGGGACATAGAGTATGCCAAGAGAAACGGGGAACCCATGCACGAAGGTGCTCCCACCACACAGGATCAACGCGCATGGGAACAGCAAGTTGGGAAAGAAGAGGAAGAACAGAATAAAGCATGAGCAAGTAGGAGTATGAAATCGGGAAGACAGCAAAGTGGGCACGAAAGAGAAACGCATTCTTGTGAGCATTCTTGCAATAAGTAAGGAAATTCGAGATCTGTGCCGAATGATAAGCACAAACCGAATAATGTTGTCCTAGGTAGGATAATTCTCCTAGGCCTAGCTAATGGCTGAGGTAACCTACAGGGGCCCCTGGGGTTGGGTACTTAATGCTGCTTATGAACTTGCATAATGTGGAACACTGCGCCGAAACGCGACGCAAAAGAGCAGTGAGTGCCGTCGCATAGGTCAAATTTGCAATAGCTCGACCTACAAACTAATGTTGACGCAAATTAGGTGCATGCGACGGGTGTACTTTTGTTGCTAAGAGGCGCGGAAACGAAAACAAACAAACGAACGTAGACAACACGTTAGCTTGTCGCTCCCTAAACGCAACGCAGTGTTTCAACACATGACATTGAATGGGGCACTTGGGACATGTAGTTTCACACTGTGAATTAACTGTTCAACAATTTGACCAAAGTCTAATCAGAACACATTTTGCTGTGACGTGATGACCAAAGACGGTTGTTCTTCATACGAAACACGGTACGCACATGGCATAAAAGCAACAAGTTGATTATCTCCAGGGCTACAAGATCGAGTTCGTACAAATTCTTTAGCAGAAGGAAATATCTTTTTAGCTCCTCAGAACAGAATGTTTCGATAAACTAGACCATACGTCTCTTCCTCTCTAATATAGAACACCTCTGTTGTGGCTAGGGTGACTTGAATTAACTTATATAATAATAAATAATTTGAGATTTCTCCTCTCTGTCGAGATAAAAAAAAACGAGAAACACAAACTCGGGACGCCGCGCAAAGGAAGCAAGTAGATCAGGAGGGGCGATGCGAAAAATAAAATCATCAGTGAAAGGAAGGAAGGGACGAAGGGAAAAGAATCGGGCACACAACTCAAAATAGAACCGTTGAAAACCTAGCACGACTCAGCTAACCTTTGGGGACCTCTTGGCTTGGGGGCGCGTCTCCCCATAACAAAGGATGCACAAGCGAAATAATGTACAAATTAATGCATTGACTACCACATCGCATGAAGCTTAGCACAATGCACAATATTCAGTGTGCCCTCGAACGAAGGTTATAGACTGATTGCTGTAACTGAATCTCGGTGCCCACAAAATACTCTGTGACTCATAAACACTGTAACAACGAATATGCACAATGCATCAAGAATGTCAAACGAAACTCAGTCGGTGATAAGAGACAAAAAAGGAAATACCGAACTTCACGAATGATAAACGGCAAAGGACAGCAAATCCAATGAAGCACAAAAGAAGGAAAATGCGGAGCAGGCGAGGAACGCAAAGAAGCAAAGCAACAAGGGAGCCCAGGCGCCGCACAATTTGAGACGGTCAGAAAAATGTCGGGAGCGATTATCCGGCGGCAGATAAGTCGCCAGGACGGGAGTAGGAAAGAACAAAGTGGCCACAGACCGAGGGGACACCCTGGTGGTAGCTAATATTTTTAAGTTAGATTGAATACTAGGAAATGAATTGGCCAACAGGCCCAATCCCACTTTCTAAGAACCTATAGGAATAGCTAGGTTTGGTCCCTTGGAGCCACTGCCATCGACACTGGATTGTGTCAAACAAACGCAAATTTTGATACCATTCGGTCAAAAGTGTTTGCAGGAGGTATTTTTCTACAATGCATAGGGTAACATGTCTAGTACCCGTCCACCATGCTAGTAGCCGTCCACTTGGCACTAAAAAACTTCCTGTGTGAAAACTAGCAGTGCTAGAAAGCCGTACATAGGCTTAACCTGTAGGCTAAGTAGTGCCGCACCATTCCTGAAAATGACGGGCGAAAAACGTTAAGCAAAAAGAAATGATTCTGGTTTCCCGATTTTTTCATGTTTTTAGTAAAAACAAAATGTGAAAACCACCACCATTTCTTTTTGTAAAATTGTTTTCACCTATCATTTTCAGGGATGGTGCGGCACCACTTAGCTTACAGTTCAAGCCTATGTACAGCTTTCTAGCACTGCTAGTTTTCACACAGGAAGCCTTTTAGTGCTAAGTGGACAGCTACTAGCATAGTAGATGGGTACTAGACATGTTACCCTACCAGTTTTAGATGAAGGTTGAATAGTGAATTCATCGATTAGTTAAGACAGCTTGATTTGTTTTAAATCAAGCATTTTTTATTCCAGATATTCGTCAGTTTCCGGTGAGCGAAAAGTGCACGCAAATCTTTAAAATTCATAACAGTGACTAGAGACATAATATGACATTTACGGCTTCTCAAAAAGCTGTAAATGTGAAGACACTCAATATAGGTAAGACTAAATGCACAGAAAACTTCGAAATATTTCACTTGCCTATCGTGTGGTACAAGATTAGTTCAGGAAGGCAAAGTTGAGCGATGAAAGTGAAGAAGAACTTTAGATCGAAAGCAACAAACAGAGAATTGAGGTATATAATCGAAAGACCTTTAGCCCAAATTTTAAAGGACATCGGAGTCACAAAGTACATAGCCTTTCCAGACGAACTCAAATATTTATTCTGAATAAAATAGCAAGTTCGAGGTGACCGACTGTTTTTTCCCGTTTTAAGTGAATCGACTAAGAAGACTCCTTGGGCAGCATAATATCTGAGAACAGATTCTCGAACTGTCATGGTCCGACGAGGCCCGAGCCACACTGCACGGCCATGACGGACGCAAGCGCTCGTTTACGTTAACAGCGACAGCAAAAGGGTGGTGAAGTTATGTCTTGGGCTGAAATCTTCGAGGACAAAATTATCCAACCTTTTTTGTGCCAAATGGCCTCAATCTGAAATACACAACTGTATATTAATTTTAATCAGAAATTTCAAGCATTCTCAAGTAAATCAAGCTGTCATCACAATTGATGAACTAACGATTCAATTTTCATCCAAATCCGATTTGAAACGTACAAAAATACCTCCTGCAAACACTTGATCCACATTGCATTAGCTAAACCCACGGCAGGCTATACTATCTTCCTAATAGTTATAAGTCCTACTGTATTCCTACATTGAAATAAATTTTAGTAGCGAGGTACTTAGCTCAGCCTGATAGAAGTAGCGCGACAATGACAACAAATTGACAAGTACAATCTTGTACACAATTGTTTGTCAAAACAATTAGAATCCTGACCCGCTTAGCTGAATGAACTGGATTGTAAACATCTCACATTGTCGGCAAGTTACTTTCCGAGCAGTATGAAGGAACATTTTTGCTCTAGCAGATACAAATGCTACTTTGCACACAATTTAATTGGCAAATATTTAGACAATTACAATTTGCAAAAAAAATTGTCCATGCCATAATTTTGCCTTAAAAATAGTATTTACACTCTTATATTTCTATTTGGTTGGTTAAACTCGGAATCTACAACTCGGAAAATTTTTAACATTCTTCAGGAAATAAAAACTAGGGTTCTTAAACACCTCAAGTTTGTGTGTAAATGTAAAGGAATGTTGCCAATGGGTTAATATACGTCTAAAACTTATTGGAAGAAGCAGCAAGTTACACCAAGTGACCAATATGCATAGTTACCGAGTCAAACATTCACGGAATATCTACTAATATTGTAACAGAACAGAACATTGACAACCGGCTGACTAAAGCACACAAAAGACGTCAAACTTGAGTAGCCCTTGACAGCGTTTCCGATTTCTATTTCGAGAATCGATGATGGTCTGACGGACAAGACACTTCGGTTTCGCCAGAATCACATCGCATGATCTTTCCGAGCTATCTGGCACACAGACATCCGAGCTCTCCTCCACAACAACATATTTGATTTATCGAGACATTTGCTACAAGAGCGCCAGTCGCCGAACGCACATAAAATAAACTGGAGAACCAAACGACAAAGCCTTCCACTCGTGATGGAAGGCAATGAAGCGAAGTGAGACGCGATTTCGTGTCCCTAGAACGAACGCCACAGAAAACCTGCCGACCGAGAAGAAAAAAAAAATACCTGCAACACACGGGGACATGTTCACTCGATTGAATTAATGGCGCAACAAGTCAGTGAGTTAAAAAACAAGTAAGAGGAGTTCCAATGTCGGGAAATGGAGGTCTGACCAGCGGCTTTTCGTGATAATTATTGTATTTTTTCCTACGAGAGACACTCATCTGACAGACGACAACTTTTTTCCCCAATGAGGCAGTTTTGCGCTATGGCACAGAAAACTTAGAGGATTATGAAGAACATATGATAGAAGCGTGATGGGGCTATGGTGAGAACATATACATATAGAAGGAGATATAATTAATAAGATACTGTACGGTGTGTGTATTACTACAATTATATTTGGTAGCGAGATTTGGCAACTGTAACGGCAGATAATGTACAGGACGGTACACAGTATGAACATTTATATAATTAGGAGACAGAAGGAGCATAACATGACAAGTAGCAGATAATATTCGGTTTACTGTCTTCTTTTCTAAACGTTGAAAAGAGAACGCAAGTCATTGAACTTCATTACACCAAGTACCGAAGAACACGACCTTTTTGTAGGAATAACGTAGTTTGAAGCGTCCAGAAAAAAAGGCTTGCTGGTCCTCAGCACGTAAGTTAACGCTAAGATCGTTTCGGAATGCATAAGCAAAGGAACTAAACCACGGTATAAATATTATCAGAAATATACATCTTTCAGTCATTAACTGCATCCAATTATGGATAAAATTTCACAAAATAAAGTAGGCAACATCATCGTGCCGCAACAACTACCCTTTTTTACAAACCTTGTGGGAGGGATTTCGATTTAATTGTATGGTGCGAAATTTCCATGATTCAACTAAATCTGAACAAGTACTCTCCATTCATCTCACTAGATTTAGGTACATATTAAAGTTAATTTAAACCTCTACAAACAGAGCAAACGGGTTTTCAGAGAGAGAAAGCAGGACTTGTGGTAATCTGCGACAAGAAATAGGCTTGCAGAGTCGAATATTTTTTAAAGCCAGGAATCGGACCCTCGCTAATCTCAAGGGTTGGAAGCCGGTAGAACTGAGCCCGTTTCGTTAAGAAAGCGAGTCGGAGTCGGTATAAGGGGTCCTACAGGTGTCAACAATTTAGGGATGCAAGAAATCGGAGGAGTCGGACACCGAAAGCATCCAAAAGTTGGAGTCAGGGCCGGACCTCGTCCATCTCAATATGCATCGCTGCAAGAAAACGTGAACCCATGCACTAAGGTGTTCCCAACTACCCACACAGGATTAACGCGCATGGGAACATCAAGTAAGAGAAAAAAAGAAGAACTGATGAAAACATCATCAGCAGGAGTATGGAGTGGGAGAGAGCAAAGTGGGCACGAAAGAGAGACGTGCCGAAGGCATAGCAAAGGTGGGCCGCTAAAGTAACTATATGGGTCCCCTGGAGGCGCTGCTCCGCATAACATAGGATGGATGAACCTATATAACTAACCAAACCTTACGGCTTATTGGCTATCCTATATAACCCCGGAAGTATATAAGAGTCGCTCTTGTTTCTGGTTTACTACTGCTATTCACTATTGCTGATTCGTTACCTTGATAACGCACTGACCCCCAACAATCTGTTCATCTTCCGAAAATTTTAGAAGCTCTCCAGATATCCTTCGTCATCCTGTGTCTGCTAGCGGATGCTGCTGCCATTTTTAGTTTATTTCTGATTGCGTTACGGAAATTGCTCATACGCACATATTTTTATGTGTTAACTGAAAATGCTTCCTATATATAGGTTGAAATAATTCATCTGCACTTCGATTTTAAAGAGTAACTAAAAGCACACGAAACGTTAGATTAGGTAGGCGGCAGTAGACGAACCAATAGGCCCATTCCCAAAGAGACACGGGAACTTACGCATCGGCCCTCTATGAGCTATTGCCATTATGTTAGTAGGATATAGAGAACTGGAGAAAAGAGAAGAAAAGAGAAAAGAATCCCAGCCAAAGAGACGACCATGAATGTACGGAAGCACGATCAAAACCCGTGATATGCGAAGCTTAGAGATGTCAAGCTGTGTAGTTGAAGCGGAAGACAGAAAAAGACGGATTAAGGTGGCCGAGGAAGCTTTGGCCGTTAAGAGTTGGCGACTCCTGGAAGAGGAGTTCTTAGCTGTGGAGGATGTCTCTCCTAATGTTGACTGACTCCGCACTAACAACGTCGGAATGGAGTCTATTCCAAATGCTGACTATGAAATACGGAAAGAACTGCTAACTTAAGGTCATTCTTCGAGCTTTAATTATGTTTGAGTGTTTGACCGTTGTTTCGCAAGCGATCATTGAGGTCTCTTTTAAAGAACCCCATTGTAGGTACGTAGTTAAAGCAATTCAATTGCTTGAATATTTCCATTAGTTGCCCCCTGAGTCGTCTTTGCTCGAGAGAGATCAAACCCAGTTATTTTCGGCGACATTCTTACGGCTTATTTCGCAGCTGAGGTATCAATTTCGTTGCTCTGCGTTGGACTCTTTCCATGTTATCGATATCTTTACAGAGATGAGCCGACCAGAATTGGACAGCAAATTCTAAGTGTGGCCGCACTAACGCCTTGTACAAGGGAACGATGATGTCCTTGGACTCGTATTCAAAATTTTTCGTGATCAATCACAGTACTCTGCTTGCCATTTTCAAACTCATGTCAACTTCCTGACTGTGTTGTAGTTTGTGTAATAGTGATTCCCAAGTCACGTTGTTGGGTGACAGCAGCTAATACCGTCCTGTCCATTTGCAATCGGGGGTGAAGGGTTCATCAGCCCTATGTGCATTACTGAGCATTTGTCGACATTAAAGCTCATCTGCCCCTTTGTGCTCCATTCCATGAGGTGGTCAAGGTCTTGTTGGAGCTCAGCTCTTTTCGTGGCAGGATTGTACTACGTATGTTAAGATCGAGATCGTTGATGTAAATTGAGAACAGAAGTGGGCCAAGCACGCTGCCTTGTGGAAGCTCTGATGATACCTGCGTCCAGGTGCTCGTCTCTACTTCAAACTTGATTCGCTGCTGCCGACCCGTAAGCCATTTGAACTGGTTTTCGAAGATGTTGCTGAACTTCATAAAAGAAGAAACAATGCACCAATACTGTACACAAAAAAGTGCTAATGGTAGCTCCAGTTACCGTCAGTACCGGAAGAGTCGAGGTGTTTTTACAGGAAATGGTGTCTAAATGTAGGACACTGGCTCTGCAGTGCTAATATCCTACAATAGTGTTACTCTTACTGAAAAGGCAGGACACGGCATGCACTGAACGCACGCAGGGAGTAATGATAACGGAAAGGACAGACGTCAGCTAATCGAAAAATCATGACGTCACAGCGGACGAAGCATGCTTAGACTCAGAAGTAAAAACAGCTCTACCCAATATGGCTGATAGGTGTGTAATCATATATTAACGTAAAAATGCAACGTAGGTAACATTTTACTGACAAATTGATAATTGCAATGATCTAGAAGTTTTACAAGCAGTTGCATGAAATTATATAAGATCCAGAGTCCCCAAGAACAATTAAGATGAAAAAAAAATTAAGCAAAACGACGAATTTGAGATGCAAAATTACTGACATTATATGTTTATCAGTTCATCATCCACTCGTCCGGAAGTTTAATAGTGCCATTGTTAACACGAGTTTGTGTACGCCCCCAAAAGTTATAAAAATCTTTACAGTCAAATCAGTTTCCTCCGCAAGTGTCACAATGAAAGTTTCGGGAATCTCTCCAGCTTTGGCGCGAACTAAAACTTGAAAAACAGTTGCCTTTTCAGCTATTTCTAGGGTAAGTAACCCATTCTGATAAGTGGATGATCGAACGCGTAGAGATGAATGACGCATGAACTCGTCCCTTTCTTTCCTCTCTAGTTATTACGCCGGCGGTTTGCTTCAGTTGCGCAACAGGCTTATCTGCATTATAAGAAGACAAATACTTATTAATGATGGGCCCAATACAATAACTATAATACAAATTGATACTAATTACAGTAAAACGTCTAGGTTTAGCATAACGGACGGTAATATCAATGATAAAAGCATAAACATCAAGCGAACTTCCCGACGTTGGGTCCGCTATAGCACGAACCCCGATCGTTATTTTTCTTCGCATGCTCGTCTGTTCTTTCCCCTATTATTACTCCGTGCAACGCACGGTTAATAGATAAACCAAACCAGTTTCCCATTAACTGTTCAGTAACATTTGCTACGTAAGGAGCTATCCCTCCAAAAATACATTCTTTGAAATCTTTACCTTGCATACACAAACAGAACAGGCAGTGTTATTCGAAAGAGTGGAAAATTTTCGAGGAGCGTAAATAAATAAAAAAACCTCAGAGCTTCCCGAGCAATTGGGACGGTGAGGCAAAGCACTGTAAAAGCGCCGAGATATTTCGAGGAAAAAATTATACGGGCCTGCCGAGGACACAATTTGAAATTTAGAGACGAGCTTGGGAGTCCTTAAGCCACTTTAGGTAGGCCCATAAATACGAAAAGACAAAATTAAAATTTACGAGACCACGAGAGTCCCCGAAGACGCTCCCCTGTGACCTAATTAGGGAGCGCGGCCCCTTACGTGGCGGCGACCATCCTCGTTTTCTGTGCAGGATTTTTTTCTTCTTCTATGATTGATTTCTTTATGGGGCGTTTAGACTCGTAAGCTTGCGATAAAACTCAGTTACTTAAAGCGATTCTAGTTTTTTGAATATAAATTTGGCATTATCCAAGATCGATCTCAGAATAAAACTTGGGTTTTTGACTAGCATTGTAAACTTCAGCATATAAAAAAATTGTATTAGGAAACGAACTTAAAAAGATTGGCTGACGGCAATTTTAGAGTAATGAATTCACAATACAATCTCACCCTCTAAGAAAAAGCATACTTTATATAGGACTTTGCAAACAATATGCGCCATATGAAAAGTTGACTTACTTAATCCTCAGAAGAATTATGAACTGAAAGTTATTATTATTATTTTTTTTTTTGTAAACTGGATATTACCAGAAAATAAATATGTAGCTACATCTCAATAAAAAAAACTGTTCACAACACAGACTCTTACAGTACAACTTAGTAACTAATTTCTAGTTTAATTCTCCATAATGAGAAAGATTATCAGAAACAAACTTATTTTGCCAATAGCGCGGTGAGAAGTGAAGCAACAAACACAGAATTTTCTTGGTACCATTTTAGTTATGATAAAAGTAGACCATTCACAATGCAATCAATTTGATGAAAATTCAAGACGTCCTTACAGGACTTTTTATGCAATATGATTCTTAAAAGCAAAGAATATAAAACGCACCATTTTTCTTCGCGCAAAGAATAAAAATTTCCTGCAGTTGAAATTTCGCAGAATATTCTTTAATAAAGACACATAGGAAATATGCGTCTATACTTTCACGTTCAGCAATGGCCTACGCGACTTTAAAATAAGCGATATTCACACCAAAACTGAGTGAAATCAGGGCATAAACGGGTTGCGCAGTCAAGCGCCACTAGTTACTTGACTGCATGGGTCGCTAATTGTCTTGCATTCGATCCAAATATTCAAATAGAGTAGGTACCTAGTTTCCTTTTCAGATGTGAAAGTTTCTTGTGCTTCAAATACCTATAATTTTTTTCAAATCGTTCAGGATGAATGTTAGAAGACAAGAAAGATAAAGGTCATGCCGTTCATCAAAGGAAACTACAAACCCACTTAAGAATAATCACTGCAAGCTGAGCAAAAATAAAAATGATGAAAGACGAATAGTACCTAGTACCTGGTACTAACCACTAAACTGGTAGTGTCATGAACGGTATGATGCTCAGGCGGCAGCACAAAGGTTCAAAGGCACTGTTCATCAGTATATCTATACATGTATATGCACTCACGGAAATATATCTTTCAAAAACAGTACATTAAATCGTTTACAGAAATATACAGAAAATTTCTTCACAAGTGTGTGCCTAAAATGAACAGATTTATTTGGTTTTTAGAAACATTTACGAGCATGTAAGCTACTTTGCATATGTATAGGTAGCCTATACTGCAACATATTTCAGTTGCTTCGACTCTGTACAGACAGCACACATTACTATACAACACTATACTATATTCAACTGTCAAACTGTACAAAATAAGCCCGACCGCTGTGTTTCAATGAGGAAGAAGTCCAAATTTTCAATTCCAACAAGCGAAGATAACGTTAAACTTTAAAAAGCTTTTCATCTAACTCAAGCGTTCTACTCTGCATTTCAAATGGAGGAGAAAATATCGCTAGATACGGTCAGCATTTAGTCTTTTCATCCGTTCTACGGTAGACTTACGTCAGGTAGCAGTAGCTGTAAATCTTTAGGGCACAATAAAGGACTTCCAGTAGCGACATACACGGCGCATACTGCATATCAATTTGCCGGAACGAACATTACCATACGATAGCGCGTTCACGCAATGCGGCTCGCATTACCTTACTGAAATACGTGCGCTCTAGAGAGATAATGAAGAGGCAGCATGCAGTGAAAAAAAAAACTTTGAAAAACTCACGAATTATCTATTCGATATTGACGGGAATACTGTAGTTGCATAACAGTATATCTTTATTACCTTTACTAGGTGCTATTGTGGAGCGATAGCACCTATTGCTCCCCTCTGTAAAGCGAAATGAAGGAAAATTTTTATTCATAGCTGATAGGTTTGTATTATCTCCGCCAAAGAGGTTATGTTTTCGTCGTGTTGATGTGTCTGTCTGTCACCAAGATCACTCAGGACGTTATGAACAGATTTAGACGAAATTTACAGGGATTGTTAGGTATGTTAGGAGGAACAGATGATTAACTTTTAGTGAAGATATGTCCATCCGTTTGTTAGTTTGTTTGTCTGCCACAATTTTCTAAATACCATAACTCAAAAAGTTAAACACGGATTGTTATGAAATTAACATGAGTTGTTGGTTATAGACCAAAGAGTAAATGACCAAATTTTGGTAATGATCCATTGGTTTTATGCTTGCTAGCACAATAACTCAAAAAATAATGAATGGATCTTTATGAAATTTATAGTGGTTGTTAGTAATGTGAAAAGACATAAATGATTAAATTTTGGTGCAGATCGGTTCGTTCGTTTGTATATTTGACTCATGTTTGTCAGAACGTTTGTTAGCAGTATAACTCAAAACTTAAGAACGGATCTTCAGAAAAAATGGAACAAGCTGTTATTTCTATCAAAAGGCACAAATGATTACATTTTGGAGTTTATATATAGAAAATTATGGTTTCAGAGCCAATTTGAATTTTTTGCAACCATTGCCTCGCTTGGCGGAAGTATGCGCTCTCAGAGTGGTCTAGTTTAATGGTGTGATGAAAGAATATATTTCCGAAACGTTACATTTTATTACTAGTCGATATTCCATTTATTTTTGATAGTCGTCTGTTTAATTTTCTGTTAATTTGTATATTGACCGCCCAAAAAAATCAAGTATTGAGTAAAACAAACTGACAGTAAACTCACATTGATTAAAGTGTGGGTGAAATTACTGAACAAAGCGTTTAGCAAATGAAACTGTGTGTAATAAACCTATCAACCAATCAGATCAATTTCTCGATCAAGCGAAAATTATGAAGTTATGAGAGGGAAAAAGAGGGGGCTTAAGAATTTATACTTTGACACTTTTAAAGGTCAATAGAGATTTGTACAGCAAAACCTCTAAAACAAAATAATATCGATAGCAGCAGGATGGAGACAGGCAAGAGAATTACAGTATGTTGAAATCCAGACCTCATTAGGTAACGCTTCATTTTTATACCGTAGGCCACACACTTTATATTCTATGTTCACAGGTGAATGCTTCTGCTTACAGAACACATTCCAAGGCACACACCAGTACCGCTGGAACGGGTAAACGTGGAGTCCTGCTAAGTAATGTGACTAACACTATTTAATTTTACCTTAAGGCATACAGTGTATAAGGCTGTTCGATTCCGTAACTGAGAGGCAAATAGCTCCTTGTACATTAGGAACCACTTTCTGCATATCGCAAACCGTTACCTATGTAATCAATAGAGACGATTTATAATCATTTCCGAAACAACACAGGACACAGGAGGAGCATCCGAGGAGGTACCAGTTTCACAGCACAGATCAGTCCTACGTCAATGAAATAAAGGGGCAGAGAAGCTCCAACTGGTCCTCGACGTACCGGACGTTCGCGGAAGCACTAGGTATTTCCACAGTACAAAGGAGCACCAAAATATGGCTGAGAGAAGCGTAGAATAATGGAGATATGGAACATCGTACATCTTGGCCGCGTCAGAGGATCGGAGAACGTTGGCCAAGATAACGACGGCGGCCAGCAGCCCATCATCGCATCCCTATCGATTTCGGTGCGGATGATGCATGGCTGCTATCCGCAGCATCGGGACCTACGACAAACACTCCAGAGCGAGGGCAAAACACTCCGTCAAGAGGGTCGCTTTCCAAACCATTGACGGGATAAAGATAGGAAGAAAATATGGCGGTTTTGCCGAGCCGAAACACAAGAGGGAGAGTTGGGGGATGGGCGGGTAAGGTATTGTTAGAGTTTGAGAAATGCAGAGACGAGCGGTATTGAACAGGCTTCGTTGAGAGCAAAACATAAACTGCTGAGAAAAGAATGGGCATTGGTACCAGCATAAAGTGCCAAGAAGTGGATATAGTAGATAAATACGTTACAAAGATATATCCGTGTTTTAATCTAGCTCCTATAGAACTATCATCCTTCATTAAAAAATCGGCTAATTGGAGTCCTGGTTGAACCACGACAGCAGGGGACATAAGCTCCTATGTTGTAGCAATGATGGGCAATTCTATCTCGACATTTGTGCAGGAAGGGAGATCATCCTGGAAATTGTTCATTGTGAAGACAAACGTGAAAGGAAGTACCGTAATCATTATTCGCGCACAGGTAAATCCCCAATTTTGTTATCGTTACGTTCTAAGCAATCAAACTCATTGTGCGAGTTAGACGAATTACGAATAAGTTTTCCAACTACTTTTGAGCAAATTTTTTTACAAGCTCACAGAAAGAAAACTTATCACCCCTTATAACTACATAAAAAATCATGCTCAAGTTGAAAGATAAATCAGGATGACACTCGTAAACTGAGAAAGTCTACACATGCAAAGGGAATGCAGCACGTAAATAACATGGTCATTATCATACAATTACAGTAATGAAATATGATGGCATACTGGATGCCACTGTCAAGGTTAAGAACTTTAGAAACGTTAATCTCTGAAGTCGGACGAGCATAAGGTGCACTAGATTGGCAAGACGAAACTGAGTTGAGACATACTGCTGCACTCGCTTTTCCCCTTTCAATTGTGGTGCAAGGAAAAACGCAACCCAGTTACGTCAAACCCGCTAAAATTCCATTTTACTGAATAAAACTGAGTTTTTGCAACTCTTAAGAGTGACCGCCCAGGAGTCAACACCTCAAACTTTATTCAACGGGTCGAAACCGAGCCACATACCTGATGTTCCAAACATGTCAGGCATCAGTAATTAGTTCGTCAAAGTAAGTTAAGCTATGAACACTTGACTAAAGGTTTCCGGACCTTCAGATATGAATGTTGGTTTCACCCCGGGATGTGACCAAAGTACGCCCCAAAGAGTTGGATATACCATCAACGGAAGAAGATTGGGTTTTCGGAAACCTCAAGCATAACTCGTAAAGAGTTAATGACTGGAACCACATTACACAGGGCACAACTTGCGCACAGGTATGAAGTCCGTGACAGGTCGAAAAAATTCCGGGTTAAGTCAAGCCTGAAAGGGTTAATAAGTCTATAAAATGATTCTTTTATCGTCCTCAGAACTTATGCTTACGAGCTTGAATAAACATTATCTCACCGTGCCAATCGATGGCGCCTATATAGCTTGTGTGACGGCAGATGAGTGATGGCGATCGCACAGAGGAAGCAAGAAGGGACATATAGTAGGTATGTCGATAGAAACGTGGAATTCATGTTGAGGGTGTTTTAGCACAGTATCAACATGCATAGGAACAGCAAGTCAGGAAAAAGAGAAAGAACACAGGAAAGTAGGAACAGTTGGAGTATAAGAGCGGAAGGAAGCAATTTGAACACTAAAGACAGAGGTCCCGCAGGCCAAGCTAACGGCTACGGTAGCTTACACAAACCCCCTGGGGTTTCGTTGCTCCCCATAACATAGGATGGGCAAACGCAACTAACTTAACCTTACGGCTATGGCCCATCCTGTGCTCCTGAGGGTTGCTCGTAGATACAGTTTGGTTGATCTTTCCAGCAGTGCACAACTGCTAATGAAACTGTAAAAGGCTTTCGAAATTACAACACGGCAATATGCAATTGCTACACATCAACTCAGAAGAAATACTAGCCATAATTTTCTAAAATTTTAAAAAGAAACTTTAACGTCTTCACTCGTCCAGTTGTCCTAGTCAACAACTCTGTATTCTTTCTCCCATACACTTAGAACGGAAATACAGTAATAGCTTTATCGCAGAATTGTCCACATCTCGACTATTTGGCTATAAATTTCAGTGAAAATTTCACAGAAAGTTAAACTTATGATGCTTATAGTATATATCTGTAAATTTTCAAACGACTAACCGTGCTGGTTCTAGAAAAATTGTGTTTATTTGTCAATGTTACTAATTTTTCACTGAGAGGCGGTAATAGCTTTTTGACAAAAAAACAAAATATTCACAGCTTTGTATCACCAAAGGAGCAAAAATGAACAACACAAATTAGAAAAATATGTATTAAACAATAAATCATTAATCAAAAGTTTACAATGACTGAAAAAAGTCTTGTTCGTAAACATGACGCTTAATAACTTCAATAATCCTTGAATCCATGCAGCCAGTTAGTTTCTTTATTGCAGAAGGTGGAACTGCCCTTGCTGCTGCTGCTGCAGCAACGGCATCCCACAAGATAGATTTTGAGTTGTATTGCCTTCCATCTGCGTAAATTTCCCATTTCAGAGGACCCAGAAGTTTTCAATTGTGTTTAGCTTTGGTAAGCATGGTGGCCAAACCATCAGTGTCTCTCCATGGCACCCCATAGAGTCCAGAAATGCTGTGGTAGTACCGGCAGGGTGAGAAGGGGCACTATCATGAACAAAAATCAAGTTTCGAAGCAACGAAAGGGGTACGTATGCCATCCAGCCATGGGACCAAGGCGTCCTTCAACATGTCACAATATGATGCAGATGAAATTTTTACGCCATCAGGTACTCACCGACCTAAAAGTCGATCCCTTACGATACCAGCCCATATCATAACACCACCTCCTTGTTGTTCACGTTTTAGGCGTTGATTACACTCACCTCCAGGAAGCACCCAACCCTTTCTCCACCCATCAGGTTCATCAAGGGTTGCCCGGGTTTCGACCGGTGAAAAAATATGATTCATGTTAATTTTCATGTATTTGCCTATTCCATCCTCAAAATTTTATGTCTTGGGGTCAGAGGAGGGAGGGAATTTCAGAGGGCATTTGATAAAGCAATGGAGCGAACGATGTCATTTCTTGTGGTTATAGGCACTTCAGGAAGCTCAACAACCGTAAAAATTCATTTACTTTTTTGCCCGTGTCTTTTACTTAGTTGACGAACCACATTGCTCATGTCCCATCAGTAACAGTCCTTGAATGCCCAGCATCTGATCGTTTTTTCCGTGGTGAAAAGTCCTTCAAGAATCTTGTCACTGCGTCAATATGGCGTCTTATTTTTCGGGCAATAACTTTGGTTGCCTTTAGCAGTTAATTTGATGATAATTTCTTTCTGCTCGTTAGCAAAAGCTTTTCCACGTCCCATTTTCGCAGAAAATACAAGAAGCTATTATTGTTGTTCACCTCAAAAAAAAAAAAAAGAAAAAGAAAATATTCAAAGAGTTGACAATCAGGAGACACAGCAAAAATAAATAAATTCAACAGTGTTGCCATAAGATGCCACGATTTCCCTGCAAGTTTGAAGAAAATTTGATAGCACAAAATATGATGTGGTTAATTTTGTGCTAAAGCTATCATTTCGTTCTATTGTATACAAGGGATTGCTGGTAGCTACGCGTTCATTTTCCTGAGCAAGAATTATTGCACAGATGATACTAACTAGATCGTCAAGTAGAAAAAAAAAACAAAGGTAAAATTCCACATCCTCCAACTGGCCACGACTCAGCGCACAAGCAATATTCTCGACCAGGAACAACTAGGAACGAAACGTGTAAATCTTTTAAAACTACCACGATGCAATGCACAAGCAATATCGTCGACCAGAAATAACTAAGACCGAAATACACATCCATCAAAACTATCATGATTCAGTGCATGGACAACGTTCTCAACCCATTCCAAGAACGCCACACTTATTGCACCGCTACCGTTACAGACTGACACCAAGGCCGCTCAAACGGCAAGAAATAAGGCGCGGAACACAGGTTGCACGACAAGCTGTTCCTGGTGCAGTGGAAAGGTTCTCGCACAAGCGGCTCTTGTTCCATTTTTCTTCAGCACCGATGTTAGCGATGACGGAGGTTGGCCGTGACAGGTGATAAAAACACGCAAATTACCTCCGCCTCCGGTTCTTAGCACGTGCAAAAATTGGGAATGTTAATGACTTAAAGAAGAAACTGCTTGGGTGTGGTTCTACTGCAGAGGAAAAAAGAAACTAAGAAACGCACGACGATGGCTAGTAGATGAGACCGTTATCCAGGTCTTGGACTATATACTGATATACATTAGAAAAGCTGGTGACGTGCAAGACACAGCATGACAAAATGGGAAAACCAGAGCACAGAAAATAACCGGGCATAATAACAGCAGTGTATTCTTGAGATATATAAATTAAAGGCAGTATAGAATAAGGATGATTAAAACAGAAAGCCAAATAATGGAAGCAAAGCGAGCACAAGAGCAATGCTGCTTCAGAAGTCAGGATCTTACTAGCCTTTAACAAAAGACTGGCTGCTCAAATTATACGAATTGCCAGAATATTTTTGTTGTGTTTTTTCAAAAGTCTTAGTAGTAAGAATGCGTCGTAACGTATATAAGAGTTTAAAAAAATTTCCAGACCATAAGCATCATGTTAAAGTGTGTAAAAGAACAGACAGCTTTTAGGTATAAATCCACATCCATCAGCACAAATAAAAGTTGGTTGAAAATATGCAAGAATAAAAAACATAAATAGCAAGCAGAAACATGAACTCCGCAGAACTTGTGCAAAAATAAAAAGCCATATGCGAAGGAATATCACTGCTGGAAATATGACCAAATATTTTCAGATTTGGTCAAAGGGCTAATCCTTCATCGCACAGTTGATCATACATGATACGTGCCTAATAGTGCTATTTCAACGGGAACTGAAAGGTTAAGACAAACATTGAAGACATAGTTATACCATTTCCAAAAGTCTAGCGGTGGTTGAAGCTGAGATGAGGCAGGAATACGTAGCGGGTGGTAAAAAATTTAACAACAAAGACGAATGTGAAAGCAAAATAAATACGGCAGGCAGGCTGGCACAGGAAGAAAAGAAGCGCATGCAAATTCGTAAAACAACAGCGCGAAATTTTGGCTGTTGACACAGCGCCAACCAAACTCGCAAGACTGCTGCCACTCTTATGAGCATCGAAATATTTTATAAAGCAGACGGGTCCATTTTTGACTGTAATTTAAATTTCAAATGAAACACCGGCTCACAAACTGGCTCAAAAAAAAAATCGTAGCTTGGAACAAGACTTTTAGACAAGTTAAAACTCTTTCCTCATGAAGACCATGAAGACACCGAGTGCATACACAGTTTCGCTCTCAAGGGCAACATATTTATTTTACTACTAGAAAATATAAAATTACTGGAAATTGAATTTGGTTCGCTAAAGGCTTCTAATGACTTAGGGAAATATAACAGAAGAAGTTAATTTCGATTATTCTTTAGGATCTAACTGCAAAATAAAATTTTTTATGAACAAAATACACCAACGAACACACAAACGCGTGAAAGAACTGTGAAATGGTTTGAGTGAGCAATTATAAAAATGACCAAATTTTATGTTTTGCGAGTTTAAAAATAATATGAAAAACATGAAATGAGTGGAGGAGCCCCGACGGTATCACTAATGCCACGGCGTTCCAAACGGAAAGTTTATGCGCAACACAACAGTTAATATGATAAAAACATATTTCAACAAAAACAGCAAAATTAGCACCAACAGATCTTTAGAAGGATTGAACCAAGAAATTTCAAAATTTCCATTGGCGAATAAACCTTTGGTTTTTCAACTTTTTAACTACATATATTACAACGAACTTATTCGATCAAGAAATTTTTAAACAAAAACAGCAAAAGCTGAAACACTTGATTATTAGAAGGGTTCATCGACGAAATTTTCACGAGTTCCTTTAGCGACTGGAACTCAAGTTTTTCAAGAGATCCGGACAAGAAGTTTCAGGAATGAGCGAGGTTCGTTATCAGTTGCAGGGAACGGGCGCCAGGGTCATTGATAGTGTCCAACTCGAACTCAAGAGCTGATGGATGGCCAAGAGTTTTCCCCCGAAAGGATTTATTCGCTCCCGGAAAAAGAGAGATCGGGGCCTGCGATACAGGACTCCATATCGCTCAGAATCGTGGGATTTGGAAGCGGGCGCAGGGAATTATAGTTGAAAACTACGAGCATTAGCGGCGATTGCATGGGGGAGGAAACCGCAGCAGTAGCTGTTGCTGGAGCTTCCTTATGGTTGAGCGGAAGGATCTGGTGGTCACTAAACTGGAATTCCGCAGTTACAGTACACAGGTATAAATTTTTGTTGAAACCAACGTGATTGTATTAGTTACAAAGGTAAAGCTTAGTAATTACTGTGTAGGAGATTTCAAATTACCTACTACAGCACATCAGTGATGATAGCAGCTACCACAGATTAGATGTGCTCCTAAGTTACAAAAAAGAAAAGACACACTACTGAGGTGATGTGATCCACGGACACTA
This sequence comes from Parhyale hawaiensis, assembly GCA_001587735.2. Taxonomy (NCBI): domain Eukaryota; kingdom Metazoa; phylum Arthropoda; class Malacostraca; order Amphipoda; family Hyalidae; genus Parhyale; species Parhyale hawaiensis. The sequence continues at coordinate 3,818,690 of LQNS02000225.1, forward strand.
CGACAGAGGTGACAATGAAGTGACTGGATTAAATGATAAAGCATAAAATTAAAATGATACCATCTGAACTATGTCGATGCATACTAATTTACAACGCAGAAGTAAACCGGCATAGTTCGAAACCACATTACTATAGAACACCCGTGAAGACCTATGCGTACATCACTGCGTCCTTGATTACCTAACAAAAAACCTTCGGAGCCCGTAAACGTACGTAAAAAGATAACAGAGCAGAGGTCAATGCGAAGGAAACGCGCAAGAAAGAACTGGACATACCGTAAGCCAAGCAGGTTTCGGTTATGGCCGCTGCTTAACGGCATAAGGCGCATAGCGAAGAAAAATAAAAATAAAACATTCGCGAACAGAGAATAAACGCGTGCCGGTGCTTATAAACAATGTTAAGTTCAAGAAAGCGACTTCATGATACAATAATAAACGGCGTATCAAATGATGGACCAGCGATAAATGCAGTGTTTTTCATGAAGACAACATGAGCTAATAACTCGTACACACTCGACATAGATGGTTTCAGAAGTTTATACGTTTTATTAAATAGTTTGTACATATTTCACTTTTCATCCATCTGCACTCGAGTGCGCGTTTACTGAGATATAAAGTTATTTTAAATCGGGCCCATCTTTTTCAAAGAATCCATGTAGCTATTCCACGCTCAGGCACATCTGCACCCTGAAATTTGACCTACTGCATTTTGTAACCAAAACAAAGTTGACGAAAACGAGAGACATGCAAAAACTACAGCACAAAACGATCAGTACAGGTACGGATGTACAGCAGCGGTATAATTTGATTATCGAATTATCTAAGCCTTTCTAGATATATTTACAAAATGGCTTTTTAAAGGGGAAGAATAAAGGCCATATAGTAATAATTAAATTTGATAGTACATACTAGGGAACCTAAGAGGGTTTTCCCATACTGGATCAATGCTCATGCATACTGCAAGTCGGAAGTGAAGAGGAATAATACAGTAGAAGATCAGTGAAAGGAGTATTAAAATAGGAGGTAGCGCAGTAGGCGTGAAAGACCAAGGCTTAGATAACCCATTGGGTAGTAACTCACAGTAACATAGGATCGGCGAAATTAAACCTAACCCTATAACCAACGGCCCATCCTAGCCCTCCTTCGAGTCATGTAGCACCTGAATAACGTATCATAGAGAAAACGTTATACCAATTCTATCACTATAGGCATATAACTTGACTTTTATATCAGTCAGCAACTCAGGCGCACGTCGTGCATTCAACTTATTGTTCTAGATTGATAGTTTCACAAGCACTTGCACAACAGTAAAGGATAAAAACGTAGCCTGGGAGTAAATATAGATGGAGGTGGTACATGGGTCCTACGCCTCATTAGCCAGCGGCCCACTTTTGCCTGCGCCAGCTGGCTGGCGGCACATGGGTGCTGGTTGAAATAGAGCACAGACTAGCAGGGTATACAGTAATAACAGCAACGGATAAGACAGATAGACAATAATTATTGCCATTCTGTAAAAAAAATTAGCATCCGGTATCATGTTGTAACGTACCTCTAAAGGAGCGCACTCCTACCAATTCTGGAAATTCCTCTTTCTCTTACCCGTTCTGTTATCATACCCAGCGTACTACTCTCTGATAAGTAGCGGTACATTTACCCGGAATTACTGGTACTCCTCATTTGTCCTTGAATATAGACGAATAAATCCTTCAATTGGCTAGCCCACTTTTTTTAGCAATGCTTACACAAACAGTTTTGCGGGGGCTGTGGAATAAAATTTAAAAGTAAAGTTTTTGTCCCTGAAAGTCCTCTTTTTCTATTAATATATTTTATTTATAGAAATAATGAACAGTAATAGAGAATCAAACATTTTCATGGTCATTCGTAACTGTTGTAAAATCCTTACAGTAAAAAAAAGTAACGTCACTGCATTTATAGGTGAATTTAATTTAATAAGACACACTACCTGTTATTTTAGAGCATTCTATATGATTATCTTAACGTTAATATCCGTGAAATACCTACCTCATTTCAATTTTAGTCACATTTTAGACTACATGGTGAAAAAAATGGTCCATATAGAGTAAGATTAATAATTGTAGACGACCACATGAACGATAGTGGCAGCTAATTAAAAGCTCTCAGCTCGATAGGCAAGACAAAGAGGTCGAGGAGTGCATAAAAAAAGTGATCACAGGAGGCAAAGTGTAGTTTCAGAATCTCAGTACGACGGGAATCGAAATTTTCATATCAACACTAAAAAAATAACACTCGAGACGGAAGGAGTGAAGGAACGCAGACAAAGAAAACACCCCTTCTTGCTGCGAGATACTTAAAAGCTCGACTATTTTTTGCCAGAGAATATATTGATCAAGAGTTAAGTTTCTGGTCATCGGTCTGATGAAACTAAGGCACAACTTTTCGGTCACAAGGACGCTTCTTTTGTTTTGAAAAGAAAAGGTGAAGCCTTCAAACAGAAAAACCCTTCTCCAATTGTGGAACATGGCGGTGTGAGTCGTATGTTTTGGGACTGGAAGCCTTCTGAAGGTTGAAGGAATAAAGAAAAAAAGGCCAAAATGTCAAAATTTTTAGGCCGAAGCTCTCGATCCGGGACTTGATATGGTCTTTCAACATGATATTAAACCCAAGCATTCTGCAAAATCTGTTAAGAAATGGTTGGAACTCAATGAAAATAATGTTTTGTAAAAGGGTTAAGCCAAAGCCAAGATCTCATTCCGGTCGGAAATTTGTTTGGAGTGGTTAAGAAAAAATGTCAATGCCGGGAAACCAAAGAATCTTGAATTCGCAGATTGGCTTAAGATGAGTGGTCCAAGTTATCAGTTGATGTTTGTAAGAAAATTTTAGTTAACGACAGACAAAGGCTGGAGACAGTTATTATAAATAAGAGCTTTACAACAGGTTATTGAAATGGATACGAATAAATATATACCTGGTTTATTCTCTGTTATTATCACCCGCGAACGAAGTGAGAGAGGTGATAATGTTTTCGTTGAAGATTTAAGTAAATAAATATATACAGTGCCTAGACATAAGTATTTGCACAATTCTATTTTTTATGTTATTTTTTTAAATTCAGGGTCTGCTTTACGATAATTAATACAGGAAGTTCATAGAACATATATATAATAGAATATTTAAACAGAACAGTCAAATGTGCACTTATAACAAAAAAAAAAACTTAACACAAGTAAAAGTAATGAGGGATAAGAGTATTTGACCAAAATAAATATGATGTTGAATCTTTGATATTTAATAGTATAATTTGAATAAATTAGTTTGGAAATTATTCTGGAACGTTCACGAAACGTCTCGAAACAAATGCAATGTAAACAAACC
>LQNS02000225.1:3822376-3837558 GCA_001587735.2 Parhyale hawaiensis
ACCCCATGACAACTCGTGCTGACCTTCAGAGTGAACTGGCGTCTCAGGGACTGCATGTCAGCAAGAAAACTATTGTTAGGGAATTGAACCGTACTGGCATTCATTCTTACACTCTTCGCAAAACTCCTCTTCTTAGAGTAACATGTGTACCCGTCCACCATGCTAGTAGCCGTCGACTTGGCTTTAAAAACTTCCTCTGTGAAAACTAGCAGTACTAGAGAGCCGTACATAGTCTTAAACTGTGGGGTACTACTTAGCCTACAGTTTTAGCCTATGTACGGCTTTCTAAAACTGCTAGTTTTCTCACAGGAAGTTGTTAAATCGAAGGGGACGGCTACTAGCATGGTGGACGGGTACTAGATATGTTACCCTACAGCAAAACATGTCAAGAGCCGCTTAATATTTGCCAAAGACCACCAGGACAAAGGAAATGAGTTTTGGGAAGGGGTTATATGGTCTGACGAAACTAAAATAGAACTTTTTGGCCAAAACGAAGCCCGGCATGTATGGAGGAAACGTGGTACTGCTTATGACCCCAAGAACACCATCCCCACCGTGAAGCATGGAGGGGGCAGCATCATGGTGTGGGGTTGCTTTACTGCCCATGGTGTTAGCGATCTTCATATCATTGATGGCAAGATGAATAGTTTCATGTACAGGGAGATATTAGAGAAGAAGATGCTTCCAAGTGCCAAAAAAAATCTACGGATGGCGCAGGTGGACCTTCCAACAAGACAACGACCCCAAGCATACTGCGAATTTAACGAAAGATTGGTTTCAACAGAAGAAAATAAATGTTCTTCCATGGCTTAGCCAATCACCGGACCTTAATCGAATACAAAATTTGTGGCGTCTTTTTAAATCTGGTGTCCACAAACGGTGTCCCAAAAACCTTACTGAAAAGTTAGTTTCCAGCTATAACAATCGTCTCCATGCTGTTATTGCCAATATAGGTCACGCGACCAAGTACTAATGTCAATTTTTTTTGTCAAATACTTTTGTCCCTAATTACTTTGCTTGTGTTGAATTTTCTAGTTATCAGTGCACATTTGACTTTTCTGTTTAAATATTCTATTATATATATGTTATATAAACTTTCTGCATTAATTATCCTAAAGTAAACCCTGAATTTTTAAATATACATAAAAAATAGAGTTGTGCAAATACTTATGTCTAGGCACTGTATATATTTGGATTGTCCACCCAAAAAGTGGTCGAAGGACTTGAGCAATCTTCATAATTTTTTGTGGGGAGTTTGATGGATTGACCTAGATGTGACCCATGTCAAAAAATTGGGCCTGGCTGTCCATAAAAAATGCCGGCAATGAAATTTGGCTCTCCGCCCAAACTCCCAAAAACAGGCATACGGAGTTGAGGTATGTTCATGATTTTTTGCAGGGAGTGTTTTGAGTTGCCCTCGATGTGACCCATGCCAAAAAACTAGAATTAGCTGGCCATAAAAATAACTGCGTTGAAATTTGCTCTCCGCCCAAAAACAGGTAGAAGGAATTGAGCTATGTTCATGAATTTTAACAGGGAGTCTGGTGAGCTGTCTCGAGGTGACCACACCAAAGAACTAAGATTACTCGGCCATCAAAAATGATGGCGATGAAATTTGCTCCTACCGCGGGTGATGGTCTTACGCCACGAGGCGATCTAGATGTTCATTGCTTCGTTATAATAAACATTTTTTAGAATTATGCTTTGGAATTCTATATTAGAACACCCCAGATACCTTCGGCAGAAGCAATAGCAGTATCCTGCTGAAGGTTTTCCCCCAAATATGTACAAAAATTAGAACGCCTTGTGGCGTAAGACCATCATACGCAGTAGGGGACAAATTCAACGAAGTCATTGTCGATGAACGAGTTGAGCGCACAGTCCCAAGCCCTCTTCAATAATAACACAGGAAAAAAATAGAACGCCTCATTCTCCATACAATCTGCTGCGGCGGAGGCAAATTTGCCCCGGTGGGAGAAAATTCAACGCGGTCATTTTTTATGGTCAGATAGGTCTGATTTTTGGGCATGGGTCACTTCTAGGTCAATCCCCAAAACTCTTTGAGATTGCTCAACTCCTTCGACCACTTGTTGGGTGGAAGACATATAAAAAAATATTGATATACAAATAAATTCTATATTTATATACTTAAATCTTCAATGAAAACATTATCACCTCTCTCACTTCGTTCGTGGGTGATAATAATCGAAGGGTATGAATAATTTCGGACGCGATTGCACCTATTACGAGGCCGGAGCGCAAGCCATTTCAGCTGGCCAGCATATGCAACTAGCGAACTCGATCAAGAAAAAGAGATCGGCTTGTTGATGAGCGTCTCCTACTATCTTTATGGCTTGGACCGAGCTGGCAGAGGACGAGCATATAAGTCAGCCACATGGAACATTTTGGTCCCACTGGTGTGTGGTTATGTCGCCTCTATCTATACGATATTTACTACGACAATGTAGTCCTGTGCCTCCACTACAGGAATGAAATCTTTGCAAGCTCGCAAAACTGGAGTTTCAGATGCAGCGCTATAGTGGAAAGCCTTTTTTCATAAGCTGGAAGGTTACACAACTGCGCATCTTGACTTCGATAACACAGCGGCGTAACTATTGCTTAAAGTTGCTATGTTTTCCGCAAATAAGGTGGGGGAACAGTAAAACTGAATCGTTGACCAAGAGAAAATGAGAGGAATCCAATAAACTTCACAGAAAAAGTACGCAGATAAAGCGCGTTCAAACAAGAAACAGTAACTTATAAGTGGGGCCAACTTACAAGTATTGTAGTAAGGGAAATTCAAAAATTCTAAGAAAGTTACTTACCGATCATGAGGAGAGTGATGGTGACATATTCAGAATTGTGAGTCTTAATAGCACCAAGGACCGTCCCCACCACAGTGCAGCACAGCCCCACGAATGCGATCATAATAATGAACCATCTGAAACAAAAATGCTCTGTTATAGTAAAACATGAGTGAACGAACCATTATGATGGATCATCCCTAACAGAACATGATTCGTTATACAAATAAAAAATAAGTTCACGAATCATAGCAATGAACCATCTGCAATAGAAAATGTTTTGTTACGCTAAAAATAAACTCGTACCAACCTGATGTACGCATGTACCAACTCGTACCAACCTGATGTACGCATGTACCAACTCGTACCAACCTGATGTACGCATGTACCAACTCGTACCAACCTGATGTACGCACGTTTTCGAACCTGAAGGAGAAAATTGGTCCAACACTCAAATATCGGGAACCAATTACAGAAGTGTTTACAAGCCTCCTTTGGAGCATTTATGCCATACGCACTCCAGAGGAATTTAATAGATACAATATACGCCTAGCAGGAGCGTTGCTTACCGCTCAGGTAGTTCAAAGTTCCATTGTTTTCCCGACAGTTAATAACGACAGAGATCAACTTGCTGTTGTTCATCGACTTGCGCAATTTCTGTCGTTGTACTCAAATTACATGAAACAAAATCTATTTACATACACCGGTAAATGGGAAAGGAGAAATAAGGAGACGAATAGTGTTTCTAAGGATAACGTGCATGAATGCGCCGAAACTTTTCATACTTTGATGCTAAGCACCCAACAGTACTGGAATAGAGGTTATGTCTAAATATAAAATCAGTACCTATCAACATTGTTTGATCAGCAACAAATAAATTGGATGGAAATGAAACACTTTCCAAATATAGCAGTTGGTTAAGTTTTGCAAAAAAAATTACTCAAGTACAAGAAAGTAGAACATATATTTAGGAAATACATTACCAACTGTCTCCATAAAAATCTTCAACGTCATTAAATATGAAACATTTAATGCATAAAGCCAAAGCTTTACAAGCGTTGCCCTAGAATCTGGCTAAATACAGTGGGTCGTGTCTTAGTATATTTTTAAAGCAGCATTTGAAAGACAGGAGTGCAGTGCTAAAAAGTCGAAAGGACAACGCCGACTCCGACCGTTGGGTTAAGCCAGTGTCCGACTCTGACTCAGCAAGCCTCATATAACGTTGCTGTATTGCATCTATTATTTAGCAACGTCCTACTTTAGTAAAAAAAAAACTGTAATGAATAACTCAGAATTATAACCTTTTGACTCGTAACTAGGGGACTCAGATATCATTTAATCTTGTCGGAACTAAATCTTGTTGTCAGAACTAAAACAAAGCTACAAGGCAGCTCACTGTAGCTGTAGCATTCTTGAAAATTATTTTTTTTCGTAAATAAATAGTAATTCAATATCTGTTGTAATCACCTATGGTATTCGCTAGCTTTGGTCGGCGCTTCTTTACATAGCTACTCGCCAGAGACTGCGTGCGACGTGTCGCGCGTTAAGAGGCATCTGCTCATTCGAATGCATGCAATTTTCAAATTTAATTTCATATACTTAGATTTCGATCATGAGGATTCTTTGTAAAATATTTACAATAAAACTATCTTCATACATACATTTATATCCATTATCTACATATTATCCTATGTTATGGGGAGTAGCGCCCCCACAATAACTTAAAAAATAGAAATGGATCTTCATGAAACTTATAGGAGTTGTTAATATTGTTAAAAGACATGAACTATTGAATTTTGGTGCAGATCGGTCGGTTCATTGGCAAGTTTGGCTTATGTTTGTCATAATGTTTTTTAGCAGCATAACTCAAAAAGTTATGAAGGGATCTTGATGAAAATTGCAGAAACTGTTAAAACTATCAAAAAGCACAAATGATTCGATTTTGGATTTGATTCAAAGAAAATCATGGTTTCAGAGCCAATTGGAATTTTTCGTTGTCGTTGTCTTCCTGGGCAGTTGGCGAAGATATGCGCTCTCTATTTTATATTATTTTCTTCATAATTTTACGATTAGCTAGGCCTTTGGGACGTCTATCTGTCGTGCCCACTTTGCTTTCTTTCATTTTCATCTTCCTATTTGCCCATGCTTTATTCTGATTTTCCTCATCTTTCCTGACTTGCTGTTCCCATGCGCGTTGATCCTGTGTGGGAACACCTTCGTGCATGGGTTCCCATATTTCTATCGCTATACTATATGTCCCTTGCTTTTTCCTCTGTTAGATCGTCATTGTTGTGGAGACGGAGGCTTAAACTACGCAACATAATAATAATATTGAATTTATCTAAACTTACGACGCCACTCCTTTAATCCAATAATGCATACAACAAACCTTTACAAATATTTTCTCGTCAAATATTCTCAATTTTGAAACAGCAATCAATTAATACATAAAGTCAAAGCTTTACAAGTCGCTTCATAGAAAAACTTCCCAGTTATTTAATATTAATCCACAAATGCATAAAGTGCAACATTGTTACTCTCAACACTAAAACACTATTAATACCCTGCAGAAAAATAAACAACATGCGTTCATCGATTAAAACATGAAATACTGGGTCTACTCTACAGGACGATTTGGTTCTTATTCAGTTTAGCGTTATTTTATGAACGAAATACGAAGAAATTCGCGAATAAGAAATTTCTCAACTCAATGGAAAGTTTTTTTTCAACAGTGCAATTCTTGTGGGAAATCAAATTTTCCTTAAACTTTCCACGGTTAAAACATTATGTATTCGATAATAGTATATGCAGCATTACCTCGTAACGCATAAAATCAGTTCTTATTGTGCTTATAACACAGGTCGGATGTACAATAATGAAAATGGAGCTCAAGAACTGAGAGAGTCTTATCGTCGAGCGGAGCCACGAAGAGAGACACACAAGATGCGGGTTTCTCCCACGCTGTAGCATATTTTTCAATGTCAAACACAGAGGTCAGTGACTGTTGTACGGTTAATTGGAAAGCTAGTTGCTAATACGAGCTTACCGCAATTATCGCATTAGCTCTCATTAATAAAAATCAGCCGAAAAAATGCGTACTGACTCTATGGCTTTGAAAAAGCGAGAACATCTAACAGCGGGTACACAGGATAGCTACTCGAATGAACAAGTTTATTCAACTCATCCGCGGAATTTTGTTCAGCCGTCACAAACACAACTCTGTGCGTAACAAAAAAATTTCAAAGCTGTCATCCGTCTTGTCACTTTGTTGAGCACGTGCCATTAGTAAATTTTCAGGTATCTTTTAGAATTTGAAAAGTATAAGAACGCAAAGAGTTGGCGCTTTTGTGTATTTAAACGCATGAAGTAACGCGAAGTTGAGGAAATTCCATTACACTATCATCGGAAACTCAGTCTGTCCATTCTAATATAAACAATTCGTATATGAAATATAAACTTTTGGACGGTAGGTACATTATAGTAGAGCGATGTAACAAATACACCTAGAGCTAATACTGCCAGTACCACTGCCTCAAAATTAAGTCCATGTAGCCCTACAAGGTGGTCAAGGTAAGGACGATGGACAACAAGGCAGACAAACTGGAGACAAAAGTTAGCATACACAAAGTAGTTTGGCAACTGTTATTTCTTCACACAGGTCTAATCTAAATCTTACAAGGGTACCGTAATAAGAACATGCCATGAGTAGGGTAGAGAGTAATCATTCATTAATATTGAAAAATTGCTGTTGAAACAACAACAATGGAGATCTTATGTAGTACAGCAAAGACCACTAAAAAAAAGAAGAAATTATATTGTGGCATTGGAATAGTAACAAGAAACGAATCGGCGACTAGGTTATGCAATGCTGCATAAAAACTCGCGTTAGGGAGACCTACCAAAAACATAACGTAGGACCTAGAAAAATTTACCCTAATGGTAAACCTCACAAAAAAGGTACATATTTATCAACGAGCAGGTCCTCGTCCTAGTATATCTGTTGTGCGCGATCGATCGCGCAAATCCATCGTTCGCGCACGACGTATCTAAAATTCTTCACCTGATATCGATACCTAGTAAGAACAGCAGCTAACATATCAGAAAATAATACCTATAACTGGGAAGAAAACTCACCTTATAGAGACGGCCTGGGTGACCAACATACCGCAGCACGACTTGCCTTCCTCCTCCCCACCCACACATGCTCGGGGTGAACTGCGCGACCTGCCGACAGAAAAATTATCTGAAACTCTAGATAAAGACACGTTACCTTAACCTCCTAATGGATAATGCAGGGATCTGTGCTTTTTTCCGTAGGATCCTCACGAGCTAACCGTGAAAAAAAGTTCAAGACCGCAGTTAACAATTTTTAAGGTGAAGTAAGAAGCTATCCTGGAATTGATGGTCAGATCGGATACCCTCAGGATTTCTATAATTAAAACAAACAATCCATTTAGAATGGAAACGAACAAGGACACCGGTACGGGAAAAGCGTAGGAATCGGAATTTGAATAGCACCATTGACAGGGACTGCAGGGATGATATCTGAAAGCAATAAATATACTCCCTGTCTATATTATTCTCTTAATGGGTAATGCAGCGATACGTAGTCTTGTTTGCAAAATCTTCACGGCCAATTTCGCATTGCAGAATTCTGGAAAACGCCAGTTAACCGATGCACGACTGAGGTAGAAACTGTCAGAGCCTGCATTACTGGAGATGAATTAAGCACCGAATACACTGAGTCAACTCCGTACCGAGTATCAACGCAAGTTACAGCACGGGCAATGCTTTACAATATGCTTTTCTATTTTTACAAAACGTCTGTGCACAACGAAAATCAAGCAAGGCGCAAACAGCGAACGCCATAGAATTAACAGTAGAATGTTCCTCTCAACCGACACATATTTTCGAGAAAGTGCTTCATAAAGACGGGCTATAGGAGACGATTTATACTGTAAGTAGGTACCTCTGTGTGCAGCTCATGGGTAACGAGTCAAACGATCTCTAAATAGGAGATTATAAACTCGATAACAGGTTACAAACCGAAGTATTCTCGCCCAACAGTAGTCTCGTAATATAGGTTATTAGTAGGTACCAAATTGAAAGTACTGAAAAAAAGTTGTTAACGTCGGAAACAACGCTAAGTATACGGTACAAAGACGAGAGCTTCAGCGCTTATCTCCGTCGATGCTGAAGCAAGACGAGTTTACGAGAGAGAGAGAAGGGGACGCGGCAGCATAAGACTTGCGTAAAGCGGCTCCTCATCATACGACACCGGAGTTAAAGTTGCACAAAAACCCCCACACAAGAACAAGGGAAAGGTGTGTAGGAAATGTTACGGGAGCGTCTCTGAGTAGCACGAAGCAAGTCATTTCTTTGTGGTGTCAACGTCATGAAAGACACCGCGAGACATCGCAAGGTTGAGTGACGAAATACGTGTAGTTTTTGAAGAAAAGATACCCAAAGAATAACAAAGCATTTCAGGTATAACGGCACCACTTTCGTGTGAATATTTTCAGTTTCAATTGAATCTTCAAGAAATTCAGATGGATTTGATAAACAATTGCCGAACTTCCATACCGATCACATATCGAAAATAAAAACGAAGTTTGGCCTCAAAATATTCTTTGTTCGGTAATAAGGTTGCGGAACAAAAGCGTGCGTAAAAACGTATTAATTGGGACGAAAACAAATTGCGTTCTCAGATTTTAGGAAGGTGAATTCAGCAGATGACATCGTCAACGGCTTAAGATTCAAACTGCGTAGCAACGTAGCATCCTAACATTGACAATTTTATTTATATTTTTTTCATTGCTGATACTAGAAAGATTTCCCGTGAACAATATTATCAAGTCATGGATTGGTCACGCGAGAGGCTACTTTACGGATCGTCCTGCACTCCAGCCTGTGTGGAAAAGTTAAATTTCATCTGGTGTGATAAAGTAGATCTGTAAGCGCCAGACTCGCGATTTCGATGCATAAGTGACGAAGTACTTCTACCTTGAGGGTCACAAAGAGGGGCAAATACATCGGTTTTTACTACCTAGATATAGTCTGACCATTTTATCAAGGCAATTCGGCCGTGGTCAAATTCCTATATAGATTTGTCAATTTTACGGGTATTTCTGAGATTTTGTTCGGCTCATATCTTGGCCCCGCCCACTACCTGTGTATGGAGAAATCTCTGAAATACCGACAGAAATGGCACCGCTGTAAGGGAATTTGACCACGACCGAACTGCCTTGATAAAATGGTCAGATTATAGAGTACTAAAAAACAATACCAAATATTTGGAGAAACATAGAGCGGGAGCGGTTGTATGGCCGTGGAAAAGACAAATAATTTTATTCAGCTGAGATATCACTACGCTATGTAGTACTGACTACCGCACTGCAATAATGTTACACAGATGGAGAGCATTGCTGCTACGTTAAATATAAATTTAAAGTTCGCTCATGCACATGCTCATGCAATTTACGAAAAGAAAAGCGTTAATCAACTGCACACAAATATCTGCTTTACGCTATTGGAGACATTTGCGCACAAAATTATTATCATTACTTTCAGAAAAACATTACTATTATTATATCGAGTAGTTTAAGCCTCCGTCTCCACAACAACGGCGATCTAACAGAGGAAGAAGCAAGGGACATATAGTATGACGATAAGAATATGGGAAACCCAAGCACGAAGGTGTTTCCACACAAATCAACGCGCATGGGAACAGTAAGTCAGGAAAGAAGAGGAAGATTAGAATAAAGCATGAGCAAATAGGAGTATGAAAATGGGAGAAAGCAAAGTGGGCATGAAAGATAGACGTCCCGAAGGCCTAGCTAATCGTAAAATTATAAAGAAAATAATATAAACTAGAGAGCGCATACCTCCGCCAACTGCCAAGTAAAGCAACGGCAACGAAAAATTCAAATTGGCTCTGAAACCATGATTTTCTTTGAATCAAATCCAAATTCGAATCATTTATGTCTTTTGATAGTATCAACAGCTTCTGCAATTCTAATGAATATCCGTTCATAACTTTTTGAGTTATGCTGCTAACATAATGACAAACATAATGACAAACGTAAGTCAAAGATGCCAACGAACCGACCGATCTGCACCACGTCTTTTAACAATATTAACAACTCCTATAAATTTGATGAAGATCAATTTGTAATTTTTTGAGTTATTGTGCTGACAAGCATAAAATTAAAAACAGTGACAAACTAACGAACGAACCAACAAATTATTACAAAAATTTGGTCATTTACTTTTCGTGATGTACCTAATAACTATGTAAATTTCATAAAAATCCGTACATAACTGTTTGAGTTATGGCATTGCGAAAAATAAGGCCAACAAACCAACGGATGGAAGGATCTTCACAAAAACTTAATTATCTGTTCCTCCTAACATATGCTACCTAACGATCCCTGTAAATTTCGTCAAAATCTGTCCATAACTTTTTGAGTCATCTAGGTGACAGACAGAATAACACAAACAAACCTGACGTAAACATAACCTCCTTGGCGGAGGTAACTAAAACTAAGAATTCAATATTAACTATGTTTCCGTAGGCTACTTTTTACACCATAACCACTGCAATATTGTTTTGAAAGAGGAAAAAGATAGCCTATATACGACGGGATATCATGTCGGAAAGAAGCATAAACGTGTATTCTTTCGGGTCTGAATTAAAGATCACATTTCGTAGGAATAACACTATAATAACGTCCACAAGCGTGCAAAGTGGACGCGAAACGGTTTACAGTAGTAAAAGTAGAAAAAATGAGGAAGGCATGTGGGCGCAGAGAGACAGATGTTCCAACGACAAAGATAAAACTATAGCTAATGCGCAGCTAAACATGTTACGAACACGCGCAATAATGAGATACATTCATAACTATAGCACTCTGAGAGCGCATACCTCCGCCAAGTGAGCCAACGGTAGCAAAAATTCAAATCGGCTCTGAAACCATAATTTTCTTTGCATAAACTCCAAAATCTAATCATTTGTGCATTTTTATATTAATAACAGCTTGTTTAATTTTTTGAAGATCCGTTCATAACTTTTTGAGTTATACTGTTAACAAACGTTATGACAAATATGAGTCAAACATACAAACGAACCAACTGATCTGCACTAAAATTTGATCATTCATGTCTTTTACCATTACTAACAACTCCTATAAATTTCATAAAGATCCATTCATTATTTTTTGAGTTATTGTGCTAACAAGCATATAAATAAAAACAGTGACAAACAAACGAACGAACAAATGGACCATTACCAAAATTTGATTATCTACTCTTTCTTATATACCTAACAACTCATGTTAATTTCATCAAAACCCATCCATAACTTTTTGAGTTATGGCATCGAGAAAAATGACGCAGACAAACAAACAAACGGATGGACATATCTTCACCAAAAGTAAATCATATGATTCTCCTAACATACCTAACAATCCCTGTAAATTTCATCCAAATCGGTTCATAACTTTTTGAGTTATCTTGGTGACAGAGAGACAGACAGAGAAAGAGGCAGACAGACAAACACGACGAAAACATAACCTCCTTGGCGGAGGTAACTATATAGGAAAATGATGAAAACATTTAATTAAAAACAATCGCATACCGTATGTATATTGGTATTCGTATCCGACTTCTAAGATCTACAATCCCGTTCGTTGAAATGTTTCAATCTCATACATAAAGTCGACGGCCTGTTTATGGTTGGCCTGACGAACGTCAATATTTCGCAACAAAAAGTCTTACAGCGGTAACAAAAAGCTAAAAGATCCTCACAGAGAATGAACAGAAATTTACGTAAGAATAACGTACACGGAGCACTGATTACCATTCCTGTGCAGCATGAACGAAACCAAAAGTATGGTACCTTCTGATCTACTAACCACGGAACATTCCAATGGTATGCATTATGACGTAACCTATAGTAAAGCAAGATAAGTGCAAGCAGGCACTTAGCTAAATTTATGAAATATAAATATCAATTCGCTACATAGCGCACGAGGACTGCCAGCTCGTCACCAGTCGGAATGGTGCCACTTCGACCTAAAAGGGCCCAGCGATATCCCACATGCTCTGTGGATCTTGACAGGTACATATCGCGACCTAAAATTAAAATGACACAAGCCAGTTTACGCATGCTTAAACAGTATAGAATTTTTAGAGTAGACTAGGAAAGGGTACATTATGTGTCGAGAGAATTGGGGAACTCACGCACGGATCGACCAACTAAAGTAAGCAAACAGGAACTAAAATCAGTAAACTCTTGACTCCAGAATATGACAATTTTCGCTGTAAAGGTTGTCAGTTCCCACGCGCACTGGAATACGAAAATTATTGGAGTCAGGTTTCGTTAACTCATAACCGTAATTTAAAAAGTCTACAATAGAACAGTCACTGCGCAGATCGTTCAAAGCAGTTTACACACGGTGCGTACCAAACAAAGCAACAAAAAACATTTGTTTCCATATTTCAAGCAACTTTATCTACAAGCCAAAACCAAGAGAACGTACGTGTCAATTCATTCCCACGGTTTCGTTAAGCATGCATTTTTAGACTCAAAAGTTACACGCTTTGATGGTCTGGAACAGCTAGAGTTATGCTTTCATTAGCTGTAATACAGACATAATTGAAAACGACACATGAAATATTGAGGCCGGGGCTGCACGGTGGTCGATTGGCACGTCAGCTACAAGATCCTAGACGCAATTAACGAATACGGATCTGTATTAAAAAAAATGCTCGAGCTTAACAGAAGTCCACTCTACAAGAGTCAAACTTTTTCGTGACACAAAAGAATTAAATGGACTGCACCATACACGTATGGTGCGGTCTATGGCTCAATAAATCGTCAGTTTGTAAGAGGGAAACATAGAAGCAACTAATGGTAAAACAAGCGCACAGCAAAATTCTTGATAGAACAATTTGCGGCATTGCTCCGTTACAGCTAAACAGAGTTGACAACATTGCTCATCGACAAGCATGATGAGTGCACCATCCATTTTTCTCGCCTTCGTGTACCGCACAGAGTATGCAGGTATAGTATAGAGGAGATCAAAAGTCAGCAGGTATGGCAAAGAGGACCCGAGGACAAACTAACTGTGACTCGTACCCGCTACGAAAGCAGTGCAGATGCAGATTTCCATTAGACTTACATTTAAAGTAAAATTTCAGATAAAGTACGTCTAAACATGGTCATTTAGCAAACCAAAGAACTTTAAGAGCCTTAGCTCAATTTATGAGTAGGAATTCGCGGTCGTAGCCCACGAACATCTTAGGCGACTGTGTAAATACACAAGTTGCAATTCTATTTAATCCGTTAACGGAATAAAATTTTTTGAAGTCGTTGCAATTTACTACAAATAATTTTCAAACATTTAACAACAGCTAAACGAATATATTCGGGTTAGTTCATTAACGTGTTAAAGAGAGGCTTATTATACGGTTGAAAAACTATCAACAAGTAACTATAACAATATAACTAGACAATGGTATGACAAGTTCTCAAACCAAACTTGTGCAAGAAAATGCTGCTTATCGCACCTGGTTAGGCGCCAATTATGAGACGTTACTAAGTCATCAAAACAGGAAGCTCGGTTGCAGCTCCTAACATGCATTCACTGAGCAAAATTTATACAGATGTGTTCAATATTAGGAATATATTGCCTGACCGAAATTTTATATAAAAAAAAGAAAAAGAGGCTCAAAAAGACTGGAGGATCAGCAGTATGAAGTGACAGCAGTACCTAATGCGAAATCTTGTCTTTCATTCGATTAGGTTCTACTGTTTTGTTATACCGACTTTTGTAGAAAATAGCAACAAATCTAAGGCAAAGACCTGTGTAAATGTTATATTTACCTTCAACTTCAAGCAGTTTTGAATCAAGATATTTTTAGAACAGAAACCTTTGCCTTAACATTTATTCTCATATATATTATCTTGAAGTGAGGTGAAGCCATCCACGACGCTCAGAATACCCTGGGCTCAACAACAGTGACGAGCGCCATGCAGCTCCTGAAAAACCAACATCGTCACGCCTGGACGAAGGCTGGTGGTGCGGGTGGTTGTAATGGAGAACATAACTACACTTAATTACAAGCGTCTTTAACAGGATCCAGGCAAATAACTGGGGACAAAAACGACTATAACGGCCGGTTTAATCGCGCTCCTGGAATACTAATTCACTTTTTCTTGACACCACGCGCGCATTTATATCAGAGCGCTGAAGGATTATTTGCAGAGATGGAGAAATGTCAAGGTTTTCCATAGTCCAGGAATATAAGAGTGGAAAAGAACATCAAAGGGTAGGTACATAAAACGAGTCAGAAATCTCGTTTGCAATGAACAGGGAATATGATGGAGTAAAGGAAGAGATTAAAAACGAGACATGAAATGATTAGCGAGAGCTCAGCCTGCAAAGAAAATGAGTTAATACAGAAGCGCAATACACGTCTGAGAAGATATCGAAAAGGAAATTAACTGATCTGTGACAAGTCAACGGAAAGATGAGGAAGAGCGTTAAATGTCGTTCAACAAACTGATAAGGAGTAAATGGAAGGTAAAATGACTACTGGAATGGCAATAATGTTTTTATGATGACACAAGGAGTTTAAATCGTCGTCTGACGAAGAAATACGGAGTACATGGAAGGTAAAATGAGCATAGTAAAATAGAACATGTTTATGAGACATTTAGAGCAAATCGATCATGGAAGACTACAAGCTTGCAGTTACTTTAGTTGGCTTTTATATGGTCAGTATGAGCGTAACAGTAGACGATGATAGCGACCCAAAGAGAAGAGGAAACACGGCACATGCAGTACACCGAGTAAAACAAAGAAAGGGACTATGCACGCCGGATCCCTCATCACGAGAACAGCAAAGCGAAAAAAGAGTAAGAGCAGACCGAAGGCTGGCAGGAAGAGTAAGGTAGAAAGGGGTGATTTCGCCGCAAAAGCAGTTTTTTTTAATGCCACAAAAATACGGCGAGAATAATGGCAAGTGTTAGTGCAGTTTATATACATTCAGGGTTTTGGCCATAAGTGTGCAGTATTGATTTTTTTCTAAATTTTTTTTTTTGACCTGTAATAAGGACTTAAAAAAAAGTGGTACGCGGCGGTGAAAACACACCGCTATGGGGTGATTTCGCCACCCCCATTTTTTGTTAGGTAAAATGGGGTGATTTTGCCGTGGGGTGAATTCGCCGCGTTTTTTTTATTACTATTATTATTTACTGCCCCTCCCCCTCCCTATAGCAATGAAATGCATCTCAAATAGCCTAATTTGATCCTTAGTAACTCCTCTACCACTGGACACTTCCAGATTTCCCGTACCTATGTCAGTTTCATTTTG
>LQNS02000225.1:3846306-3864875 GCA_001587735.2 Parhyale hawaiensis
GAAATTTCAGATGGCATGCCATTGAAAAACATTTTAATCGCTCACCCATCGATAATAGCCTATAAAATCCTGGGTGAGCCTATAATTACCGGTGCTTCCACCGAAAATTTCTGACTGGGCATGCATAACGACTTTTTTATGGAACACAGGGAAAGCCCAAACTTTGAACACATTTACTCGACTTCATGTGGAAGGAAAAATGAAAGTTCATTGACCTCATTAATGCCTCGCTAACAAATTATGAAAGGACTGATGGATAACTTAAGCAAAGTGGACGATCAAAAAGATCAGACCGTTTAATAAAATCATACAATAATAGCGGATGCACCATATCTAAATAGAACTGAAGTAAACATCTATAAGTACTTGGTATGTAGGCTTTTGCTATCAATAACAGCTTGACACTTGTTGCTACAGGAGTGAATTAAAGTCTTGCACTACTCAACAGATATTTTATTCAATTTTTCTTGAAAAAATATTCCCTAATTCATCGACATCATTTACATTCTTTTCCTCAGCTCATTCATTATCTTTCATACGTTCTCAATTGGATTCATGTCGGGGCTCTGGGCTGTTCGCTCTATCACTGTAACAATCTTCTCTAAATAAATGTCCTGACATATTTTTCTGTGATATACAGGGCGTTATCTTGAATAAATACAGCTGGTTGGTTAACTGCAGTTCTTAAATTATGTATGGTTTTTAATAACTCCATGTACACTAATGCCAGGTGGTTTCTTGGCTTCACATGGCCAAGTTTTCTCATATTGTTTCAAAACACAGTGAGCAACGCTATAAGACTTCCTCACAATCTTAGCAATGTCACCAATTTAATGTTTATCATTACGTAACTTCACTGTCAGTTCTCTAACTTCCAACGATGTTACTGAGTTTCTAGGCATGTTAATAGTGCAAGAGCCGGTAAAGAACCCTTTAAATTTTAGCACTATACCATATTTACAGTCTTTACCCTAAAAATTACGAAATTGCAATAAAATTAAAGGACTATATTGAACGTTATCTTTTTGATTGTCTAATTTAGTTATCTATCAATCATGTCATAATTCCTTAGTAAAGCACTTATAGATCAATGAGCCGCTAATTTTCATTCCACATGAACGCTAGTAAGTAGGTTCAAAGTTTGAGTTAGGCATTATTTCCTTACTTCATAAGCACCGTTCTGATCGTTATGCTCGTTACTGTACGCGTTTAGACATATATCTTGCACTCAGTAAACGCGTTGACTAGCAAGTAATATTCAACGTTTCGGGACGAACGAATCCCATCTTCAGAAAAAAAATCTACAATCTATCTAAAATTATTTTTTATTATTATTCATTCGCAGTTAAGGGAGCATAGGTGTGGTCGGGAGAAAGTCTAAAAGACAAATGAGCGGAGCTACGTGGAGAGGCTGGATGTCAGCTCTTGTACAGTCGGCTGATGTGAGTCTACTGGTGAACTGTATGAAGCGGTACAGCTGAGGTCATAATGTTAAAGTTAGGTCTGCTTCTATGGATGTAGAGGGACTCTAGTGTTGTCAGCTCGATAGGATTAGAAGAGGCTATGATTGAGAAGTCATTCCTGCTTATGGGATGGTTGTTTTGTTGAGCATGTAGGCGGGGAGCTGAATGGGATGGTTTTGCTAGTGGTAAACCGGTTCGACTAGATATACCTAAATGTTGGTCAATACGGGCTTTGAAATACTGTCCTGTGCTACCGATGTACAAGGCATTGCATCTTGTGCATTTAAAACGGTATATAACACCTGGCAGCAGTGATGTGGGAGGTGTCTGTAAATTTAAAGTAGGAACCTTTGGTAAATGTGTTTTCATAAGAAAATTCGATGTTTATATGTGGGTAGGCTTCAGAGAGGAACATTTTCAATGTGTTTACTGCACCTACAGAGGTTTTGTTGTAGTATGGAAGCGAGTGGAAGCAGTCGAATTTAGGGACGGAAGGATTGCTAATGCCGGGATCGAACAGTTTGTCTAGGTACAGCTTCACCTGGCTTCACCAAAGTAGTTAGCCTAAGTAGGCAGACCTTCGACTGCGCTTTAATTTATAGATCACCGAGGAAGCAAGTGAACGTAGAAGCGAATCCTTAAATTTAAAAAATGGCTAGATAGAATACGATATTGTAAACACGACTCTCACATTGGTCTGAGGATAAAACTTATGAGTTAGCCTACTTACATTTTTATTTAAAGAAAAGGACTCCTAAAATGACAAACGAAAATGCACGAGCTTTCTATTAGGGGTTGCATTATAAAGTTTTTCCTGAGTTTTGCGGAATACAGTTTCAATAAGACTTGATGGTAATCCATTCTGCAAGAAACAGCTTTTGAGACATGCCAAAGCCTCGATACCGAATTCTGAAAAGAGCAGATTTTCAATGCTCGAATGACCAAACATGACATTAAATTTCGTTTCAAGGATGCTGGTATGAAAAAATTTAATTGCCTACCTAAGCCTGTGAATGTTTTTTTTCTGTGTACCGAGGTCTTGAATACTCCATTATCATTACGAATTTGGACATCTAGAAAATTTAATTATTTGTTAATTTATATTTCATGGGAGAACTCAATATAATTGTGCTATTCAAATAAGTTAAGAATTTTTTATGGGATACGTTTCGAAAAGTAAGAAAGTGTCATCAATATATCTTTGGGAAACGTGGGCTTAAGTTCAGGAGGCATTCATTTAACACTTGATTTCGAGGTAAGACAAAAGAGACATTCGCAAACGTTAGTTCTAAAGGGTTGCTCATACCTACCCCATCTACCTGACTGTACAATTTTTTCGTAAATATGAACAAAAAAACTTTCGGTGCATATTCTAAGAAACTTTGTAGGAAACTATAGACATCGCACCACGTCAACTCTACGCAGACGACAAAATATCACCTCCTTTCGCAAAACTTCTTTTCATTATTATCTCAAAGTTTGCGATGCTAACGAGCCTTTCTTACATTATTCAGTGACATGAGTAACATCAATCATTTGCGGGAAAAAATAATTAAAGTTATGTTTCAATTCTGATTTAGAACTTGCTCTGAAAGGAATAAAGATGCATTACGACACGTTTACACAAAGCGTTTACGCTTAATGCAATTTTGGTTACACTACAAAACAATTTGACATTACTCTCGCTTTCTCTCTCTCTCTCTCTCTTGAATTTAAGAAAAAAAGCCTCATCGTTAGACCTTAGAACACGTAATCCCAGTATCAGAAAGCAGAAGCTAAGGCGAAAGCTAATTTTACTTCCTTCTGTAAAAGCGTGCACACATTCATATGGTCGTTACAAAGATGTACAAAAGAAAGCAAAAGCCAGATCATGAAGGTATCATGACAAGAGGCAGAGAAACTATATTAGCAACAGCACAGATAACCTAGTTTTTTTCGCCGCAAGCGAAAGAAGTGGGCGGGAAGGTAATGTTCTTGTTTTCTATGTGTCTATCTACATTTGCATACCTTTCCACCTAAAAACTGCCAGAAGAAATTGAGTTATCATCAAAACCTATTAGGCTACAGGCAGGAGGGTTGCCCTAGATATGAAAAATGCCCAAACTTCCAGCACAGCACTTTCAGTCCCTTAGGCCTAAATGCGTTCTAAATGTGACATATGATTGTTGTTGGCGGCCGTAGATCAATATGTAAGTAGAGTAAATGAAAACCGAAAAAAATTTAAAGGGATAACAGCACTTATGATATGTATTTAGGTACCGTAACACACTCCCATCGTTGTTGATAGTTCAGCATAGGCCAAACACCGAAGAAAAATGCCAGGCGATCACAAAAAATGCGGTTAAAAAGGGAGAAATCACAGCGTGAACGAGCCCAAAAACAATACTGTTTGAGTCAAGGAGTGAATGGAACACACGAGTTTTATAGAACAAGGTTAAACTCAAGATACTGCAATTATGTTTAATGTCAGCGTGAAAAAATGGAAGACTTAGATACAGACGAAGTCAGTAAATGTTCCGTAGTTATAAACATCACTTCAAAGAATGAGGAAGAACAAAAAAAAAATACCACAGCAATGTCTTGCGATATAAAAGATAGGGAAAAACTGGGAAAAAAACAAGCGAATGCCACCTACGATCACGACTCAGCGAACTCTGACCCCACCAACATGGTTGTCATATCGTTGTCTCTTGATCAGTGCAGTGTAACTAAAATTAAACAGTGTATTCGAGACAAGTAATGTGTTCGTATTTGTGCTTTACTAAAGATGCGTTCAAGTATTCACTTTTGTTATTCGATTTTTTATTGTAAAATGCATACAATAAAATTGCTTTCGTAAATCGTTCTTCATATTTTCCTACTTTCAAGAGTCCTTTGATGCTGATCAGCCTGATACCACTCCGATAGAGCAGCTGGGAAAAGACCCATTATGTTTCACGGTTCGATCATTTAAAAAAAATAGGGAACCATTGCAAAAGCACGCAGCGCCATCAACGAGAATCACTTCAGGGAGCGAGAATAATCCCAAGAAATCATTATGCTACAAAGCGCCAATGAAAATAAAGATTTTTAGCTGGAACCGTCACATTTTCTGGCGCAGAGACACTGGCGGCGAAGTTCATGGAAGCGTTTGGAGCGAGATGTTCGAAGACCACGGGTCGCTTCGTTCAAAAACCGCTGACGCTGCAAAACGGTACCGGGACCCTTTCACAAGGAAAATTAGCTTCCTGTTGATGTTTTGGGAAGATTATCAGCTTCTCTTTCCGCGTACGAAAAATGCTTACGTCTTGAGAAGAAATGGGTCGCGGGGCTCCGGCAGGATATAAATCGAGCCAGAAAATTTTAGTCTTTGATCACATCAAATTCTCGATATGCCACTAATTTTTCCAGTAAATACCTTCGAAAAAAGTAGGCATTTAAATGAATTTCTATGCCTGCTAATTAAAGGATAGCTACATGGCCAGTAAAGGGGCTTTCACACTATAGGCCTGAGTATAGACTTATGTTTTGTGGCGTACCAATTGCGCCGAATTTACGTTTCCAACTCACAGTTCGTCCGGACACGCGCAACTCGTTAAGGCATGCACCATTGCCCGGATAGAACACAACATATGTACCGACGTACATCGTTGCTTTCAACTAACTAACCCGGACAGACAAATGAGGAACACAGACTCACGCAAGAGACCCTACACTGTTCTTTACCCATTCAACTTCATATTACGCAACAGCGGGTTACAAAATGGCCGCTGCGTGCAGAATCCACGAAACAGGTTTAGTGGTCAAAACCAAAAATATTACCCTAGTCTCAATATTTTTTAACAAACTGGCAAAGGCACCGTAGGAACTACATACAGTATAGAAAAGGTACACCGTACGGCAGCGCTGAGTAGGCTTACGTACTTTTTGGGTCCATTCCTATACGCCGTCAGCAGACGAAAAATTTCAATATGTTCAATATTTTTGAGTCCATCTCGTGGACCAGTTTGCGTTCTTCACCGTAGTGACACGTAGGCCGGCGTGGGCAGGTCGTAAGAAGGGCGTAGTCAATGCGCCGCTCCATACGCAACTCTATTTAGGATCGGTGTGAAAGCTCTGCATATACGCGATGCGAAACCAAGGATTTTCAAAAAATATTTCATTAGCTTCATGTTCTCAAACTACACAAACACGCGCATAAATATTGGGACCTGCTCAATAATGAAAAAGATGACATGATTAATTCTAACGTAATTAGGCCTATTGCACCTGTAGGTTAGATACATGAGAACATGAACCGGGTTTACACCCCGGCGAGATGCAAGAAATGAGACTCATTCTGCCAACATGGTGACGAGGAGCAGACCATCATTTCCTAGAGATCCTGATTCAAGTACC
This sequence comes from Parhyale hawaiensis, assembly GCA_001587735.2. NCBI lineage: Eukaryota > Metazoa > Arthropoda > Malacostraca > Amphipoda > Hyalidae > Parhyale > Parhyale hawaiensis. The sequence goes on from LQNS02000225.1 coordinate 3,852,147, forward strand.
TGAGGACCTCCCAGTGGATGGCCTACGGGCTACCAGAGGCTCTGCAGTCGGAAATTCCAGGCTGACACTTCGCGAAAAAAGGAAGGGGTGGAAGGGTGGGGATGGATGGAATGAGTTGCAGTAAGGGAGGAGAAGTTTATGTATAGCAGAGGAATGCGCGCATGCTTCATAATTCATTCCAATACTTGGCACTGATGTGAAAGGTTGCCAAAATATTTGTAGAGGTATTTTCCGAAAATAACGATAACTAAGTTCAAGCTTTTCGTCTTTCAGCGCAAGCAAATGCTTGACATGTCAATAAGTGAAGGAAGTCTTCGGTGAAATAGATGTTATGTTCATGCGTTTCCTTTCAATATTGAAGCAGCAAGTTTAGGTCAATCCAAAATAAACTTACTGCTGTTATTATTACCATCATTATAGGATATTCTTAGTATGAGTCAAGTGTTGTGAAGTGAATACAGGCAAAATACGCACATGAAATTGCTGACAAATTTCGACGCACAATATATAAAAAATAAAAACGTTACGTAAACAAACTAGAAAAAACTGACTGATATGATTTCTTTAACGACTGAACGCCCTTGATAGTATCTGCAAAGTACAGTGACACAGCAGTGATGTTCGGGTGCCAGCGCTACCACGCGAGTAGACTTCGTGGCTCGTTCGTCTCGGCTCTCGACGTGCAGAATTACAAGACAAGTTTCCTTCTACAAGGTCGCTAATTTCGGGATAGGAGCTTAGGGCAGAAGTTTGTGTGTCCTGGAAACTTACATGTCAAAATTGCTGTCACGACCGAAGGTTTGGAATAAATAACATATGCAATAACAATAGTTGTGTACAACGTTTAAAAAAAATTCATTTTCCATGAACAACTGAAAAACTTAACATATAAAATGACCAGGAAGATATCATTGGTAAAATCAAGTTGTTTCATTGAAATTTTGGCGCAATTCAACCGAGAACCCAATAGTCTATAAAGAAGCTATATATTATAAAGTATTCCGAAGCGACGGCACGGACCTATTCCCAACATGGACAAACCTACCTTTAGAACTTTCCTTAGTCTTGCCATTAAAGATCCCTCCTTCATGTTTAACAATAGACTGTACAAACAAATAGATGGCGTCTCCACGGAGTCCCCGCGCAGTCCGTCGCTAGAAAATATCTTCCTATGCCATCATGAAACTCTTTGGCTTAACGATTGCCCAAATGCCTTCAGACCAATCCACTATAATCGTTATGTAGACGACACCTTCCTCATATTCAAAAATCAAACAGATTCTCATTTATTCCAGGGTTATATAATACTAAATATCCAAATTTCAAGTTCACTGCCGAAAACCAGTCAGATAACTCTTTAGCTTTCTTAGATGTTTTAATAACCAACCAAGACTCGCTGGTTGGTTAAGAAAACCCACGTTCTCAGGCCTCGGGTCAAGTTTTTTTCCGTCACTGCTACGGTCAATTAAAAATCAATGCAATAAGACTTTACTATTTAGGGCATGCCATTTGTCCTCCTCCTGCCTTACCTTCTCAAAAGAAGTTAACTTTCTCCGAACTTTCTTCAAAAATAACGGATACCCGCACCATCTTCTGGACCACTACTGCAAATTGTTTCAAGACAGACTGTTCGATCCAGGCATTAGCAAACTCTCTGTCTGTAAGTTAGACTACCTTCACTCGCTTCCGTACTACAACAAAGCCTCTCTTAGTGTAGTAAACGCATTGAAAACGTTCCTCTCAAAAGCCTACCCACATATAAACTTCAAGTTTTCAAACAAAAACACATTTACCATAGAGTCCTCTTTTAAATTTAAAGACAAACCTCCCACACCACTTCTGCCAAGTGTCAACAACCGTTTCAAATGAAGAGGATGCAATGCCTTGTACATGGGTAGCACTGGACATTTCAAAGCCCACATTGACCAACATTTAGGTGTATCCAGTCGGACCAGTTTACCGCTTGCAAAACCTTCACATTCAGCTCCCCGCCTACATGCTGAGCAAAAAACCATCTCATCAGCAAGAATGACTTCTCAATCATTGATTCTTCTAATCCAATCGAACTCACAACATTAGAAATCCTCTACATCCACAGAACAAGACCTAGCCTCAACATTATGACCTCAGCTGTACCGCTTCACACAATCCACGACTAGCTCCACATCTGCATACTGTGCAGGAGCAGACATCCGGCTCCGTCACGCAGCTCTGTTCATTCACTTCTTAGGCCCCTCCCATGACTGACGTTTTTCCTCCGACTGTATATGCTCTTTTCTCTCCGCATCCCTTATATAAGGACCCCGAAAGCGTACCACGGTCATTCGCCTCTTAGGTTTCCTCCTCTCGGCACCAGCTCAAACCTAGTTAATTCGAAATAAAATTACTCGTTTTAGATTCATTTAACTCCATTCCCTTATCTTTTTCTGATGATGGGAAATTGATAGTCCCAAAACGTCAAATTTTATCATCTGTCGACATTATATTTATCATTGGGCCTGGATTGAAAGGGCGATAGTACCACTTGGAATGACACCCCCACATAATCGGTTCTAACAGCGATGTTTTGGAAGACGTCTGACATTTTTTTTACGAACGTTACAGTGAAGTAAAATCAACTTAAGTTTTGCAGCTTATAAATATCTCCTGGCCGCCGTTTTTCACTGTGTTCCGAAGCGACAGGAGATAAAATGTCGGAGCGTTTCGTTCCGGACGAGATAAATAGTACCTAGCTCTAGATTATTCTAGTCGGTGTCAACAAGCATCACAGGCATGTCTTGGTCTAAGAATGCGATAGCACGACATTTCCTTCCCGCTGAATGTTGCACATCAGATCGTGTACAGGTTCAACGGGAATCGTATGAATGCAAACTTAGTGCCACTATTACTACGTGATAATATACCGTATATGAGCAGTGTTTTATACACCTTCATCAAATTCATTAAGCTTTGAGATCAGCGATAGAAGCGCACTGCATGTATACAAGGGCGTCAACAATCGAGTCTAAACTAACTCTGCCAACTGGGCTGCTATATATATATATATAGAACAGCAAATTGAATCTAATCACGAGCATTTTGTGTTAACGACGTTTACTGCCGATGGCGTGTCCAGTTTTTTTTTACCACGACTGTATTTCAGACACCAAAGAGATAAACAGAGTAGCCAAATCACCTTTGGAACACAACCGATTTCAGTCAACCGCTTTGGAAATACCTCGAATATAATAAAAGAACTGCACAAGCGACTGCATTCAATGATATAACACCTTATTATTGCTTCGCAAAAAAAAAGTGTTTACATAACCAGCAGTAGTCATTCTGTAATGAATGTTGCTCTTCATACAGAGTTTTTTTTCACAATTTTCATAGGAGCATGCGGCGGAACATCCGTTAAACAAATACAAAACTTGCCCAGAACGCATTGTAGCACCTTTATGTTGATCAGCGGTAAGAATGGCATTTGGATGGAAATTACCAGGCTATCTATCCACGAGGTTATGCATCGTGACTGTAGCCAATTATTGGGTTCAAAGTTTTGGTTTATTCAACAACTCTGTACACTGGTGTAGCAAATGCCTTACGTAAAATTACGGATTAAACGTCTCTGGGGCATCAGCAAAGCCGACTGACGACAATAACGTAGATTTTAATATGCAAGTCTATTGCTGCGTTACGAGTTTTGGCGCTCATCGGTGTGAGCAGATTCCTACGCCGCACTGTTGCACTATAATTTAGTGGCACCAGTTGTGTCAAACAAAATTTCTGTTTTAGTAACGGGCTTAAACTGCTTTGTAAAGATGAAAACTGGACACAAACAATCACGAGAGAACCAACGCTACGGACTTAGTAAAAACTGGAATCTAGTGGCAGCAATAAAGATGGAAAAAACGGAGACAGCTACGGCGTCCAGGCGGTGTTGGGTGCTCCAGATAATCGCGCACCGTTGTAATGGCAGTGTAGAGGCAAGCACGACAACCACGGTCTTCTATATACAGGCACACACATCAACATCATAAACCTGGGACTGAATAGACAGGGAACTGCTGGCGATCGGCGACAACTTCTAGTCTAAGATGTAAAAATATGAATAATGCTGAAGAATGAATGGACCATAATTTAATACCGCATACATCGATGAGCCAATTTCAAGCTTCTTGGCTTGATGTGGCAGCTAATTTTTCCTACGTCATTTCAAAGTAAACACCGCTGTCGTCTTACCTTTAATTACTGTGAGTCGGCAAAGTAACTGAAATAATTTATAACAAAAGGTTAGACCATAGCGCAATACCTAACCAAGGAAGCGTTGGCCAACATGTCACAACAATCACCTAGTAGCAACTACAAATTCCTTTCTGCACAAAACCGATAAAACTGCCGGTGGATTCTGGTCAATATTTTTTGCGAAACTATATTCATATAATTTGGTGGCCAGACTGTCTAAGCTGCAAGTGTCTTGCAATATAAATATCGTCGTTTCAACCAATCCTCTTTGGTCGCCTGAGCAGCGGTTGTAATCAAACTTACAGCCCTCTTAACAGTAGCATACCTACATACGAAGGATCTTAAAAAAAAAAAACTATCAGTGGTTACTTGATTGCAACATCTCCGTACTGTAAAAATTGCAGGTCCTCAACACTATTGATACCAGGCTGTGTTATTCAGCTTTAAAAAGTTTCTTTGCGCTGCTGTATTCCTTTGGGGAACAATGCCTTTGTAGCGAGCCGCCACAGCCTGGTACAGAAAGAATAAATGGATAAATTCGATGCCCAATTACAGCGGAGTGTCCTCGTTAAAGTTTGGGACCAAAGAAAAGGGCATTACGAAGAAATACTATGATTGGAGGGAATAGCATCTGGGTAGAATGATAAAATACCGATTTGGAAGTACGAGTCGAAATCTGAAAACAGGTACCGTACCTGGCTGCGGTGTAACTGCGGTGTACCTACCTGCAGAGGCCCTGCGTGAGCTCTTGCATGAGATCCGCTCCCAAAAACCTACCGTTCGTGGCCAGTGATACGCGAAATATGCAGAACTATGATTTCATACGACTCCAGTCTTTCAAATCACGGAACAAGCATATTTTGGGAAATCAATCCAGGCATCTTCAAGAATCAGACCGAACTCAAGATAAAACCCCATGTCCTACTTACAGCTGTGCTACACCCTATACTTCTCAAGGTCACGCAGATACAGGTGACCAACTTGACATACCGTACGCGTTGCAGCTTCGTCAATTGTAATTATAATTTCATCTCATTTTTACTACTTTACATTTTCTTTCTCGGATTAAGTAGGTCACAGTTCAACTATGCTTATAACTTTACCATTTTACTAGTTTTCGGTTTCTTCATATAGCACCTATCTCACATACTGACCAAGCCCGGCACAAGTCTCCTCTGGAACTAACCTCTAAAGCTCCACTCCCGTAATTCAGCAAGCTAACGCCCCTGTCGCACACATTTGCAGCTTCAGTCAGCGCTGCTGCTCATCCCGTGTCAATTTTACTGGGAGCTCCAAAGATCTTTGTTGCCTGGTATGAGCCCTTTAATGCTCTTGACACACACACAAACGCTCCCCCTCTCGCGGCCTTCTCGCTTTCCCGGAGCGCACTTTCTAGTCCTTTCCAAAACAGGCGAGTTGCTTTGTTGAACGTTGGTGGCTTACGCGCGGTAATTGATATTACGTGGCTGAAGGTAGAGAGCATAGCTGCGCGAAAACACCATTAATTGCAGTGCAGTAATACCGCACAACGTAATTATTACATTCCAGGACGCTGCACACGAACGGTTACAATAAAATTTCAGTTGTTTGCCGTGAAGCAAGTATTAGGTTGCCAGGAGAGTTGATGCCAATTTTTAACGGAAAAAAGTCAACATAACTGTGAAATTACAATTTTAATCAACCATATATATCCGAAAATTCATCAGACACTTGCATGCTAGGCAAAAAGGACGCGATGGCAAACATACCAGTATATCCTTTCGTATACAGCACTAAACAAACAACTGAATCTTCCATGAAATATACAGTGGCCGCTGAAACAAAATTTAGCTTGTGCCGCAAAAAAAAAGTTATCGCATAATTTCACCAATAGCTTTATTTTCGCAGTCCCCGCCATATGAGAGCAGAGGGGAGGGTGGTAGCCTGGGACATGTGTTGCACCACCCCCGCGCCACACACAAATCCCCGCTACATAGTCAGTTGTAATCTATCAGAACTCGAGCAGAGTACACGAATGTTGCGCTGGTCCACGGGTCTCTACTTTCTTTCATTTTCACTTATTTTGGCATCACAGCAAAATTCACTCGGCATCACAATGGGTAGGAAGAAGCTTACAATTTAAGAAAAAAAAAAAGCTCGGGCCCTCACCCTAAGCGAGCAGAAAGTGCCGGTGAACAGCGCAGCTGTTGAACTGAATGTCATCCGAGTGTCTTTCTCAAAGCTTAAGAAATCAATTGACCCACTCCCTGCCGGTACCATACCGCCACGCAAAGTGAGATGTGGGCGCAAGAGAAAGACAACAGCAAGCACTGACAAGGTATTGGTGAGAGAGGTGAGGCTTCACCTCTTTCACCACATCTCATATCCCCCTTGCGTGGCGGAATGGTCCCGGCAGCACTTGCGCCAAACTCGCCGTACTGTGTACGCTCATCACGGTGCGTGCGTTCAAGTAAGCTTTCTAGCCGCGCCACAACCACAAGAAACACTACAATATGTACTAAATTACATTACCTTACCTAATGTAACCTCACCTTACCTAATGTAACCTCACCTTACCTAATGTAACCTCACCTTACCTAATGTAACCTCTCCTAACCTTATCTACCGTAACCTAACCTTACCTAACCTAACCAATAATTACCACTAACCAAAAAGTTACGTACCCGAAATTGAAAAAAAGAAGTGGTTAGAAAAACCAGACCTGCCCTTCCTAACCTAACCTAACCGAAGTTATGAAGGATTCTAATCCAACTTACCCTTAATCAGCGATACAGCGAGCAGCGCGGCGCACCAACTTGAACGCCGTTCACACGCACACGATCTGCGTACACAAACACGCACACAAATCCGCGTCCTGGCAGCACTGACACAAACGTACATGGCGCATGGCGAGTTTGATGCCTGTGATTCCCACACAAGAGTGCAGCAGGTGATTTTCTCAGCTTGAAGAGGGACACTCAGCTGACATTCAGTTCGATAGCTACGCGGTTCAGCGGCACTTCCTGCTCGACTAGGATGAGGACCCGAGTATTTTCCTAAATAGTAAGCTTCTTTCGATCCATTGTGATGCCGTGGTGGTTTTTGGTATGATGCCAAAATAAGTAAAAAGGAAGGAAAGTAGAAGCCCGTGCATCAGCGCAACGTACGTGTATTCTGCTCGAGCTCTGATAGTCACAGACTAACTGTATACTGGGGATTTGAGTGGGGCGCTGGGGGTGGAGCAACACACGTCATACCACCCTCCTCTCATATGGCGGGGACTGCGAAAATAGTGTTATTGGTGAATTATGGGATAACTTTGTTTTTTTTTTTGCGGTACAGGGGTAAACTTTGTTTTCTGCGGTCAGTGTATATTCTATTGCACGCTGAGAAGTACGAATGGAGACGAGAAGTCTGCCATGTGAAACCGCTATAGAGAGGAGCGCGCACATCATGGATTTTACGAGTGCATCGCTGATTACAGACCGATAATAGTACTTACGTACCTACGCCTTTACGAGTCTAGAGGAGCCAAGATGAAAGACTACGCCGTACGCGACCTGTTATTATTCGAGGTAGGGCAGCCGAGAACACAAAGTCATTCCAACAATTTAACAGCAATAACAGCGCGAACACAGCAATGACACTGGAAGCCCTAACACAAACGATGGGAGCATAGCATACGCGCACTAATTAATATCCTGTGGCTACACATACCAGGACACTATATCAATGTTAGTAGAATAATAGCACGCGTTTACCACACGTTTCTGGAATTCGACTAGCTCGCATGGCATCAACGAACAACAGTGAACACAATTCGTATTGTCCAAACAATAGTTATAATAAATAATGGTCGTCTACACGAGTGTGTCGCGTTTGACGAGCGATCAGTCACGTTCTGTAATAAAAATATCATTTAAATATGAACATAAATACCTGAAGACCCTGTCAGTAACGACTATGGTCAACAGATTTACCTACAACAAATGCAGGACCCACTCGCAACTTCGGAATGCTTTCCGTCGCCGAAGTGTTGCCCACAACAACATTGTCCGAGGGATTCCAAACAACATGGAGGCGTTAAGACGCTCTGTGAAGCCTGCGTGACAGGTCGGCATTTGCAATATTGCATATGAAACAGCACTGAAGTTGGCAGATTACATCGCGCAGAATGGACACCCAAGCGACGCATAACATTGAAGTCCAGCGAGTTAGCGGGACAGGCGTTTACCATATGCGCAATAATAACAGTGGGATTGGTGCGTAAGTAATTTAGTGGCAGGCAGGTCTAACTACTGCCAGTCTGCAGTTAGAGCATTTCCATGATTAGGCCCACTACTTTAAATATTGCATGGCACACGTTATCGCACTCTTAGTACCTAGGCTTCATATTTAATACAAATACGAACTACTAAACGTAGATAGACATATATAGTCTCAGTTAGGGATGGCCAATTCTTATAGCTTCCTGGCTTGCTCCACATCCGCAAAAAATTACCTTTGTCTGACAGTCTAACGCCGTGTCCACCGAACGAAATCGTGAGGTGGTACAGTTTAATACGGTATACTACCAAACAAATTTTATAGAAAGTTTTGCTGGTCATTCAATATATTCAGCCACTGTTACAATACAATTCACGATAGACAGCGCGGTTTACAGTCCTCCCTTTCAGGAGTTTTTTTTTTTAAATTCGGGGTCTCGGTTTCATTAGTTTTCAATGCTTCGGAAGTCTCTGAGGAGTTTTATTGTAACTTTAGTACCAACGCAATCTTCTAAATGTTAACACGAGTATGATACAACGAATTACAGATTCGGTTAGAGAACGAAGCAGTAGACAGACCTACAGGCCCATTCACAGAGAGCAGCCGGGACTTACGCTCCGGCTCTCTATGAGCTATTGCATGCCATTATATCGAGATCATTTAGATATCTGAGAAAGACAAGAAAGAAAAAAAATCAGCCAATGAGGTAATCGCAGAGGCACGATTAGTTCAGTAGCCCGGTGGTGACTCGGAGACGTGAATTTAGTTGGGCCATGAAAGGTAAAAGATTAAGGTGGCCTCTTAAGATTTGGCCGTTAAGAGTTAGTGGGTTTCGGAAGAGAAGTTGATAGCTGCGGACGGTGTTACTCTCAGTGTTTGCTAAGACGATTTTTGAATGCGTACCGTTACTGTTTTAGCAACGACGACGTCAGAGGAAGTTTATTCCAAAAAAGTTCACAATGAAGTACGGGAATAAACTGCTTAAAATAAGATAGTTCTGGGATCTTGATATTTGAGTTTTTGGCCGCAGCTTGGAAGGCCCAACAATATTAAACTCCTAGTACATTACCTACATCCAGCACTAAATGACACAGCTTAGTACAATTTACTTCGCAATATTATGTTCCTATTGAAAAAAGTGTGCACAGTTTTCTGGGGAATAGCGAGCGAATTATGAATCAATTCCAAGCTTTAGTTTCTAGAACTACGGTACAAAATGCACGTCATAAAAAAACCGTATGGAGAAGCAGTTTGTGCAAAACAGACATGCAACCCAGACACAGAAGATCACCGCGCGAGGGAACAGTAAATTGGCAGGGGGAAACCATGCAGAGGCGCTACTCCCCATAACAAAGTGACGTAACCTATGTGCTTTACAGAATGTAAATTCACTTTACTCTTAACGCCCAATTAACAAATTCGGCTTTTAGTAAATTGAGTGAAGCCATATACGGTACAGTATGTTACCTTTGATTATGCTACTACAATTTTTTGCTTATTTGTCAATATAAGTGTCAAACATTTAAAATGTTAATAGTAAGTTAGTGTACAGGTATGTTGTAACTATAAAAACAATTAGAGGAAAAAAACGGAACCATTTCCCACAGTTTGGCAACATTTGCTTATCGCACGGGGTTCTGCTGTTACGCCAGATTATGCAACATCACTCTCTAGTCAACATGGGTAAGAAAAGCGGTCTAACCAGTGAAGAAAAGATCAAAGTGACCTCGTTATTGGCTTCTGGTAAGACAAAACTTGAAGTTTCCAAGGAATTACAGCGTGATCACCGAACAAATTAGGGCTTATGTAATTCAAGGTAAGGTCAACCCTAAAACTCCGGATAGAGCCTCTACGAGGAAATTGACTGCTCGGGATATACGACATCTGAAGGTTTTTATGGCTAGAAAACAACTTTCTACAAGTAAGACAATATTTGAAGATGCTGGAGCCCCAGTACTAATCAGAAAGACAAGATGTGTGGTTCTGCAGAAGCTAGGGAAAGTGGAAAAGGCAATAAAACGACCACTTCTAACAAAAACTCAAAGAGAAAATAAGGTCAAACGGGCTAACGAGAATCGGAAACTGATTTCTCCAATGTCATATTTGCTGACGAATGCAGAGCCACTCTTGATGGTCCAGATGGATGGGGGTCGGGATGGGTCCTCCATGACCGACCTCAACAGACACAGCTTAAGCGTCAACATGGGGTGGAGGTGTAATATTTTAGGCCGGGATAGTAGGTGACACCCTTATTGGTCCATTTGAAGTGGCAGAAGGAGTTGAACTGAAGGAGAAAGGTGCTGCCAGTTTCTTGAAGCCAACTTGATTCCATGGCTTGATGAGCAGACTGTCGCAAGCAAATCCAAATTGGTATTTCAGCACGATACCGCTCCCTCACACCGAGCACTGTACACTGCTAACTGGCTTGCGGATGGAGGATTCAAATAAGAAAGGATTATGACCTGGCAAGCGAATAGCCCCGATTTAAATCTCATTGAGAACCTCTGGGCAATGATCAAAAGGAAGGTCTATGAAGGTCGTCGGCAGTTTTCGAGCAGAGTAAGCCTGTGGAATGCAGTAGAAACAGCTGCAGATTCAATTCCACCATTTGAAATATCAAACCTGACAAAGTCTGTTGATAATTGCCTTATACACATCATGAAAATGGAGGTTGCCATCTTCAAAATTAACTCGCTATGGTTACCACTACTGAACACTTATTTCAGTGTTTATTGAATTGTTTTGTTATAATTTCTTGGTTTTGGACGTTTAATGAAATGTTCCTCTTCACTTGTATTTATTTCTTCTTTATGACGTTTTTATTAACTTGTTGCATAACCTGAGGTAACAGTACAATGTCGTAAATAAGCAAATTGTATGATAAACTTAGCAAATGGCTAAATATTTATTTTAGAAGTGCTGTTTTTATTTGCAACACAGCCATACATTTAGTTAATATTGATATTTCAAAGTTAGACACTCATCTTGAAAAATAAAGTTACAATATTGTATTTGGATAATCAACGGTAACATACTGTATATACGAAAATAACACAAGTTCCCTGGCATCACAGGTGTGCCTCGTTTCAACTGAGCTAAATTTTTGAATATGGTCGGACAACATGTCCATATATGATGCTCATTAATAAAGTGTAAGAGAAGAGTAATGTCATGCAGTGTATTCAACATGGGCCTACACACAACTGTGCATTATAATAAGCAGAAAAGTATAACCAAAAAAAAATGTACAGGCTTGGATGATGTCTAAGGGACAGCAAGATTCAAATTTCATGATTTTAAACTCAGTGAAAGTGAATTATTATTATTACTATTATTATTATTAGTATCATGCTGAATAGTTCAAGCCTGCGTCTGTACAACACTGGTATTCTAACACTGGAAGAAACAAGGGGCATGCATAATGTGAATGTATAGAAACTCGTAGACTAGAGTGCCCCCACACAAGATCAAAGCGCATGGGAACAGTAACTCGGGAAAAAAGCGGAAGAACACAATAATGCATCATCAGCAGGAATATGAAAGTGGAAGGAAGCAAGGTAGGCACGAAAGAAAATTGACTAGAAGGCCTAGCTAAGGCTATATAATGTACCCCGTAACATAGGGTTGGCGAACATGTCTAACCTGAGCTTATGGCCCATTTCATGCTCCTGAGGGAAAAATAAATACAGGTCCAATTTATAGGCTTGCATAAAGTAAATAAAGTAGCGAAACTTCATGGGTTCAGTAATATTCTAAAAGAATAAAAGAACAAAACAGGCGTGTTATCGCATATATGTCTTGAGTTCTGTTCCAACGACTTTTTTTTTGTACCAAAAAAAGGTTGTTCGACAAACAGCCTGAAACAGGGGGATAATAATGAATCCTAAAGTGAGAAATCTTCTATATTGGCTCCCGGATAGTTTAGCCCTATCTTACTCACACTGTGCCATTTCGCTACATGCGTTTTTTTCTCTCTTATGTACTTTATTACCATAGGGAAACGAGCCCTTGCAGCGAGGTAGCACAGGTTGAATAAAATAAGGTTAACAGTATCGACAATGGGACAACAGCAAACAGAAAAAGAGGTGGGCGGTACTGGGCCGCGTTGCTGGCAGGGTGAAAGTGAACTGGAGTCGCGTCACAGTACAGTAAAGGAAGTAGGAGAACTCTGTTGATTGCCGATCGGGTCTTATACCGGGGTGGATGGAGGAGCGATGATGTCACACATTACTGCTAATCTCAAAGCAACGTCTAATGATG
>LQNS02000225.1:3882053-3941525 GCA_001587735.2 Parhyale hawaiensis
ACGTCACCGCGCAGCATCGCTAGCCAATCACAGCGTGGCGTAACGATGACGTTTAGCTCCCGCTAACATGCGCTGTCGCGTTATTTACCCCTTAGGAGCTTCCCTACTTCCTTTAGTGTACTGTGAGTCGCGTCGTTAGGACGGAGAGGCTGCGTCATCACCAACTGCCTGACTCATGCCGGTGGTCATTAGAAAAAGTTCAGCAATTTCTCGCATCGATAATTTTATTCTCACTAGTATACTCGGCCCTCAGAAATTGAGGTGGTATCTACGGAAGGGGAAACAATGCATAAAATGAATAAATTATATCTTTTACCCGAAAAAACTTCGTGAACGATTAATAAAAATACGTATATTATTTTGAATGCTGTACAGTACGACCGGTATCCTGCATAGAGACTCGGCGTATTTCATCTGCATTTTCCATAGTCAATTTTACGATAGTTCCAAATTACAAAAAAAGTAATTATGGAATTATATGTTTGACCGGCCGCTAAAAATGCCGGCAAAACATTGCATGAACATATCTGCATCGTTGCAGCTTGTCGCGATTCCGCTACGGAAGTTACGCTGCACCTCCTTGCTTGATTCTACATCAGCAAATTGAGGCCGTCTCTTTTTTAGAAGCAAAAACTACCATGAGATGATAAAATAATTTGCAGCTGAAAGAAAACTTAACGGAAATGGTAAAAAGACATGAAGAATATACACCCATCTACTTCAGGGGTAGTCAACATGGGGAGTAGTTTAATCTCCGTAGCTCGATTCTAACCTTACAACTCGAACCGGCAAGCACAGTTCAAAGACGTCTGGCGGAAAAGTGATCTAAATCGCCTAATTTCGTATTTTGTAATTAGAGGGATATGAAAATATGACGCAAGTGAATGAACTTATAGCATTGTCAAATTCAAAATCCACCCACCGGAGACGTCCGAAGTTTCTCTTAGTAGCGTCACGGATACTGATGGCCATGTTTTTTTTTTTTTGCATCAAAGTTTCACCTGTTCACAATGCAGATATTGAGTAGATGATCAAAGACTGATGAGGGCGAGATAGCCTATGGAGCAGATCCGCGAACATATCAACGAAGAAAGCGGAGGTAATGTTGTATTATTTTCCATCGCCAGATCATAGCAGCACGGGCCACTAGTAGTCCCCATACATCTCTAGCACCGAATGATCTAGCATTTTTTTCCGTCTACGTATCTCTCCTTCGAAGTCTTTTTTACTATTTCTCTCTCACACCACCTCACTTTCGTACGACACCTGCTCCTCTCCCCAGCATCTAAAAATGGAGTGGAGAGCACAACAAAAAACGCCAAGCGTCGCGACCAGCGCGCGCAGCAGCCGCGTATGCTGAGGGACGTTCAAAGTAGACGAATCCGTTCGAGTATCGTCTATCGAAATAAACGCAAGTTACTGCGTACCAACTATCAAGTCCACTGATGAGATACAGTGGTATTTGCTGCACAGCCGCACCAAGTCCTGCAGTTGATGCAGAGCCACAATATTCATTACTAGGCAAGTGGCTAATTACATATGATCATTTCAATATAATGCCATTCCTGCGAGAGCGCATGTCAGCCCCTCGATAAAGGGTTAAGCAGCGCCGCCAAGCACAAACGAAAGGAGAAGCACCACAACCTCCGATGTTATCTGCGCAGTCAGGCAGACGCGCACGTGCGTGCCAGACTTCCACTAACTTTCGCGCGGTGCACCTGCCGCGCCTCAAAAGATAATTAAACCTGCCAAGATAATTACAAAAATTCTGGAGCCAAGGCGTGTCCCCGCCACCAGCTCTGCAGTCCCCCTAGCTCTGAGGCCTGACTTTCGCTTACGCAAACAGCGGGTAGACGAAACAAAAATTTTCTGAAGGTCGAATGGTAAAGAGGCTCCCGGAGGGAAGGTCGGTTAGCGGGGTCGTTACTTGGACCCCACCAACAGCTTACCTATTTCTCAACTTTACCTGTCAAAGGGGACTAAAAGTTTTTATGTAATCATTGAATGTATACGATCATAACACTTCGTGCACCGTATAAAGTATAAACTAAAGATAGCACGCAAACTTCGATACAACACATAACGACACTCAACAGCTCGTGTTGAATACCAAAAGATGTTTCGAGGAAGTCCGTCAAGGCGTAAATATCCTGCATGTGTTCCATAAAACAGTCAGCTAACAAAAGTAAATGTTTTATGTAATATTTAGTGTCAGCTAGTAATGAAAATAGACACGCAATGCCGGTGCAGATAATCGGCGTTGTGTTATTATCCTAAGTTCTCCTCATCAGATCTTGCAATAACGATCGCTTGCAAGCAGAGGTTCTCCGGAGAACTAGCTCCTCGCTCACAGGACGTCAGAACTTTCTTAGAAAGGACATGCACAGTGGTACGACAAACACGGCCTGCAGGGTTATTATCTGTAGAAACATACAGTGGATTAATTAAGTATACCTATATTCTTAGCGCTCTTGAGAGTCTGTTTCAAGAAATTTCTTTCTTACGTACAGGGATTGAGATTGCAATAACACTACGTTACAGCATGAAGCTGTCACTGCCACTGCATAGCCTAACTCTAAAGCGTTAAGCGTCCAATATCAGACTGTCAACTATACATCCCACTTCAAAAAATATATTTTAATTGTTATTAACACATTACAGCGTTTACTATACATGGTGTTTTAATCAATAAATTTATTGGGCCTAAATATACACATTTGGGTAGCGCTAACGATCCCGTTATAGACATAGTACGTGGCCTTCCTTAAAGTATGCATTAGGTTAGGTCACTTAGTGCCGAACTAATATGCAAAAAGCGGTCGTGGGAAAATCGATGACATCGATAGAGAAAAAAAAAAACATTAGCAACTTTATAAAATAAACTTCGACAGCTAAACAAGTTAGTTCTCTCATATTAAATTTTCCTTCCAAAAATACAAGGGAGAAAAACTACGGGCAGCAATCTAAATGTGCCCTCGTATAGCACTAAATCATCAACGATAACGCCGCCACTGACGTGCGGTGCAGCAATAAATCCGTGCCAAACAAGAGTGCCACTCAACGCGCCTTCACGACACCCATCGTAACTCGGCTGGGTGAGGAACCTACTGAGACGGTGGCTAATTTTCTCGTAAAATATGCACAGCACAGCAGCCGGCGCAGGGAAAAGCTGTGGATGTTCGTAGCTGGAAAGCCGCGTCGGCCGACACGAGGCTGAGCGATAGACGCGTCGGCGACAGGTATCCGCCGGGGAAAGCGCATGGCGGCTCTCGAAAAAATGCGGATAAGATCGTAAAATTGCGACATGTATTGCGTGCTGGCGGTCCGTCCGCAGCACGACTTCCCAATCAATTGCAACTTTTCGTTTTATCTGAGGCGTGCAAAGCATAGAAGTCGAATGACAGTCCGCTCAATGTATTTTTTGAAATAAAGTTTTTGCTTCAATCACAACATGAACTGGAGCACTTCGAGTGAGAACCCATAGCTATATGATAGGGAATGTTAACGAAAAATTGAAACTGGTCCTGAAAGTAGGATTTCCTTTTGAACATTACCAAAATTTGGTCATTGGTACCTCTTGACAGTCTTAACAATTTCTCTGATTTTTTGGAGATTTGTATATAAATTATTTGTGTTATGTTCTGACAAACATTAGTCAAACAAACAAACGGACGGACTGATCAGGGGCAAAATATGGTCATTTGCGCTTTTCAACATTTCTCATTGTTCCTGTAAATTTTATAAAAATCTGTTCATAACAAGTTGAGTTCTCTTACTGACAAAAAATACCTATTCAAACACAGACAAACAAAAAAGCGAATAAACAGATCACAAAAATTGAGTCATTTGCTGTTTGTAACAATCCAACATTTCCTGAAATTTTAAAAAGGTCTGCCCATAACTTTTCTAGTTATGCTACTAAGAAAAAAGCCCCGACAAACGAACAAATGGTATGAAGGATTTTCGCAAAAAGTCAATCATTTGTTCTTCATTACATGCCTGCCTAACAATGCCTGTAAATTTGGTGATGATACGACCATAACGTTTTGAGTTCTTGGTGACAAACTTACAGACAAACTCGACATTAACACAATCAGCTTGGTGGATGAACTATATACATGAATACATTGACAATTCGTGAGCCTTCAAAACAATATAGTACCACGGCATATAGGTACATGGTTAGCGTCGTAGGTATATGATAGGGGAGGGGTCTTGATGGCTTAACATACGAGAATTACCTTAGACGATTGGTAATTCATCTTTCATGACGGTTGCTGCGGTTTCTCCGGACTGCAATGTTGCGACCGGTAATCTTTATATTACCTGGAAATTTTTAAATGAATCTAAAGTAAGTAATTCAGCCGTGATCTCACGAGCCTATATGTTCGGACTAATTAAATCCCCGAGAAAGCTTTACGAGGGTAATAAGTATCTTCTTTGCTAATGAATAAATTTAAATTATCTATGATTTCAGACATACATTATTTTCAATAAAAACGGATAGCAAGAAATATCACACACCAGTGGAAATCTTTTTTCGTCGGAGACGGAGAAAATGCCGTAAAAACCTGCAGAAACAGGTGCGTAGTGTACCATGTTGACGCTGAAGGTAAAGTAACTGTTCAAATGTGGTTTGTAAATTTTAAAATTGGAAACTTTAACTCGGAAACAGACTATCGTTGTACAAGACCCTAAATTGGATAACAATAGTGAAGAAAGCCAGAACACAACTATCGGAGAACTTGCAGGGTCCCTTAAGAACAGTCCGGTCCGCTCGCTGTGTCCCTAAAGAACAGACCGGTCTGCAACTGAAGCGTCCCCAAAGAACAGCAAGGTCCGCTACTGCAGCGTCCCCAAAGAACAGCCCGGTCCGCAACTGCAGCGTCCCCAAAGAACAGTCCGGTCCGCAACTGCAGCGTCTCCAAAGAACAGCCCGGTCCGCAACTGCAGCGTCCCCCAAGAACAGTCCTGTCCGCAACTGCAGCGTCCCCAAAGAACAGTCCGGTCCGCAACTGCAGCGTCCCCAAAGAACAGTCCGATCCGCAACTGCAGCGTCCCCAAAGAACAGTCCGGTCCGCTGCGGTTTCAATACCTGGTAACGGAGCGTCGAAATCGCACAACTCGACCAGCTCGCAATCGGGGATGATCCGCATCATATCGAGGCAATCCAGACAGGATCCAGAACAGATCTCTCGTTTCCTGTCCGTAATTAGCTGGACCAGAGAGAGAGAGAGAGAGGAGAGAGCGCCAGCGTATTGGATGCGCAGGCAGCAGTTAGATGGAAGGCACCGATTGCTGCAGCAGAAGCAGCCTTTCAATAATCAGGAGCGTGGCTTTGTTAATGAAGTTTCGAATTGGTTATGGCGAGCAGTTCATAACAGCCGCTCACCATATTGTGATCTCAGTAATGGAGTCGGTGGGCAGCGGCGCAGCTGAGCATTCCAGATAAGCGGTAAGGTCATTGATAAGCTTATACGCGGCGCCATCATATGGCATGTTTGCAAAACAAACGTAATAAGAGTAGTAACTCATATAACTAAGCATTCCCTGTAAGTATCAAGGCCCTACATAATCTTTTAAGAAATACTTAGCCTATGGTACTTAGAACGAAGAAAGCCAAGGCAGTTCAAAGATAGTAGCTCCCGAGCATTCCCGGAGCTACGGTACAATCGTCGCCGTTAAATCATCAAAAAATTTTGTTATTTACTCTTCGTGATATACCTTACAGCTTATGCAAATTTCATAAAAAATTATTAATAAATTTTTGAGTTATGGTGCTAAGAAAAAAGAGGCAAATAAACGGCTGAACAGAGCTGCAGCAAAAGCTGATCATCTGTTACTCTTAACATGCCTAACAATCCCTGTAAATTTCGTAGAGATTCGTTAATAACTTTTTGAGTTATCTTTGAGAAAACAAACAGTGAAACTCGACAAAACAAATACCTCTTTGGCAGAGGTACTTAGTGTTAAACCTTCTATAATTTCGGATAGATAAACTGGATTAAACAAAACGTGCTTCCCACGTGTCGGATCTCAAGAGTGCCGTTCAGGCAACAGGTTTTTCAAACAAATTTGCGAACATGTGGCATATAATCGATAACGTAGCATAATTGAACAGAAAATACAGAGAGCTGCACAAATCGCCCGTCACCGTTGGACGCAATTAACAGTCGGACGAAGGAAAAAAGAAAGCACGTGCAACTTCCCAAGCGAATCAGCAAGAAAATAGTTAGGGGCACGCCAGGCGATGACGAACAGCAGGGGAAATCGAACAGGGAAGAATATTCTCTCCCCATTCTTGCCATGGCAGTAATGAGCAGTTATTAGGAATTAGAAAAGACAAAGGCAGTCTGATTCATGAGACAGAAAGTGGAAAAAGGGAGCACGCGTGTGCTTTCACATTCGACGATTGCCGACGATGAGGGGAATACTTAAATACCAATGGTCTATGTCAATGCTTATGGGCACATTGGTACTACTGGGGCACATTAAGTACCTATGCTTCTGTACAGAGTACACTCAAGACGATTCACTTAGCACCTGGTGTATTTATATTCTGACCCGAGGACAGCCGTTCGGAACAATTCAAAATTGTGATTTCGAAAGTAGGATACCATGCAGGCGCTACACGCACTTACCCAGCGTATTTAATGAGGCCAATTATTTAAGGAGATTTTGACCGAGAAAGAAGACGTAGGGTACGTGTTACGCACATTGCTTATGCAACGTCGTGACAACGGAAGGAGAAATTAAAAGACGGACGGGGAGACAAACAAGCCAGTTCTATTAATATGAGCCCGGCTCTTTGCCGAAAGGGTTTTTTCATACTCGAAAGAAATGTAGAGAAAAAGAACACAATGCGGGAGAAAAATTTAACGAGGAACTCACGAGGTGATTTTATCAATGCACCTAATGAACACAACCATTCAAAAAAAGGAAGAAAAGAAATATATGAAGGAGAACAAAGACTGTCAATAGACGAAACAGGCAAGGAGCAGAGCGGGAATAGATAGGAAATGTCACGACTCATACAGCGTAGATCAACACCGCCGTTATCTATGGGTACTTAGGAAAAGGAGCAAAGGAGCTGGGAGAGGGAGGTTTGAGAGTAACACTAGCTAAATTCTTGGCCGCTCCAAAGTTCAAACCCTATGGAGGCGACCTAAACTGTACGATGTTTTTATGTTTTTGGTAGGTACCTATGCTCAGTATAATTCTGGCATAGGTATCTGGATAAAAAAAATAAACTATCGTAATTTGCAAGCTTTATAAGTAGTTGAATAAAAATTTTCTATCCAGAGTACGTCCCGAAAATATCAGGTTACGTCCAATTATTATTGTTATTATTATATTGAAGATTTTAAGCCTCAACTTTTTCTACAACGGCGAAGAAAGAAGGGACATACAGGAATACAGTACGTTGATAGAAACATGGAACCCATACACGTGGATGTTTCAACCAAAGATCAACTAGCAAAGGAATAGCAAGTCTGGAAAGAAGAGGAGGAGGAGGAATAAAGGAAGTTCACGTGATGCTCACATAGAGGGGAATTTCTTAGGATCACAGACAAATCCACGCGCTATAAACATCACACGATGTGTTCCATAACATCGGAACAGAGACGTAAAGCACGGACGACCATCATCACGGCGACGCGAATAAATAGCTAAATACCTGTGAATAAGATAATTGTGTATTCATACACCGAAAGGCCAAAGAAAGGTCGCCATGATAGGGATTTAATAATTTTCACCCACATTCCCTATAATAACAGCTAAATTGTGCTGCAGGATGGGTAAATTATATTGTAGGAAAGCGTGTAAAAACATTATTGTGTGAAATGCGTAGTAAGCTTCAGCGCAGGATCCTGGTTTTCAGCGTATGATTTTCCAATACGATAACAGAAGAGGCACAGGTTGCTCAGAACAACCTTGTCACAACGATGAAGAAGCTATTTGCATTATATAACAAGATGGGTACAGTGCCCTGTCTAAATATAATTAAATGTATGTTATCATGCATTAACCAACGTCGCAATAACTGTTGGCTGACGTTAAAGTAAGGTAGGTCACGCACTTAGACCGATGTTACCATCAAGCTAAGAACGAAAGAAAACACAAATGCTGCCACTGTTTGGGAATGGTTCACGTCAATGAAGTCATTTCCGAAATTTGAACTCATGGACCGACTAGTACATTGTGTTCATAAAGAGTACCAAATTATACAGAACGCTACTTGTACGGTATATAGCGATTTTATTTTATTTCATCAATGCCTGCAGAACGTCAAAATAACATGCATTATATAGAAAACCAGTGCACTTAGAAATATCAAATATAAAATGAAAAAAAAAAATTGTTATGAATAGAAACAAAGAACTGGTTGTCGCTCTTTATATGGGATATACGGTCGTCAGTGGGCTGTGAGTAAGGAGTTGGCATCCTTATAACCTAGCTTGGCATTCAAGAGCCCAGTCTATTCAGGGAAAATAGGCCATGAAATGAAAAGCTTTCACTTAGGCCTAGTATAAGAACCCTTGCGACTCAACAGGGTTACAAAAGAAGCATTTACGCAATAAAGGTGGAAGGAACACACTCATAACAAAATACGAAAGAAGGTTACGTAATCGTCGAGCCGAAACTTCAATCATAATTAGAAAAAAAGGAGCGTTCTTAAGAGGACTTCAACATTTAATGGTATACCTTTAGCACAAATCCCTAATAGCTATTACAGCATAAAATGTACTCTTTGTACACTATGGTGTCAAAAAGGATATACGGTACACAACAGATTACAAGAGACTTCTTCAACATCTGCCGTAGATTTTCGTGTTTGCAATTTTTTCAATACGCTTAATAAATGTTTACAAGGATATGACCAACAAGAAAACTTCGACATATGAAACAAAGAAAATATTGAATTTCTACCCGAAGTTGAAATTATCGGTAAACTGTACTTCTGATCAATCAAAATTATTATAGCATGCGTTATATGCTGCGCGGCTTTAGATAATGCAACGTGTTTCAGGAGAGGAAGAGCAAGGAACATGTAGCATGGTATGTCGAGAATGGGGAGCATATGGAAAAACAAAACGCGCCTAGGAGAAAAGGTGGAAGTTATATCAATATTATATATACCGTAGTAGGCAGGGTTGGCTGGTTTAAACCAAACGGTCTAAACCAAATAGAAAATTCTGGTTTAAACTAACCAAACACCATATTTTTTTTTCCTTTTTTATTCAACGTTTTTTGGTTTTTATTCACGAACATTGCAATATGAACAGTTTTAGTTCTAGAAAATATATTTTAGTCACAGAACTGAAATGATGAGTTAATGTGTTGTTGATGATTAGCTAGCTACATGAGTCTACACAGCAGAAAACCCTTTAAATGTTGGATTAAATTCCTAGAACTCTGGGAAAAAAACATATAAAAAAAAACCGAAGCAACCAGAGTTTTTTGGTTTTAACTAAAAAATCATGGTGTTTGGCTTAAACAAAAAAAAACATGGTTTTTGCCAACCCTGGTAGTAGGAGTATTGCCACAACATAGAAGAAGCAAAAGGGAGACAGAAAGATATCCGAGGGCCTACCTACATTATGGAAACAGCTGATACAGGACCTTCTTTAAAAAAAAGCTACTATGACAGTCTGAGTGACGTAATAATCAAGGGTAGAAAATTAAAAAGAGCAGCACAGAGCTGTGGTGCGGGCAAACCATCACCCGGCGGCCCAGTTTGTAGGTCGCTTCACGTCCGCCTCCGCTCCACCAAGCCACATTATTCAATGGCTTCATTCGCACGCTTCATGACTGAGAAACCGCAGTGCAATTTCTCTTCAATGCAGCAACAGAAATGATGGAATAATGCAGACAGAAGTCATGTAGACCAACAACACAGAATTGAAGAGAGGTTGCTGATTTGAATATCGGTCACAATTAGGTAACGGATGCGTGCGTGAGGGCGTCCAATGAGTTTTTTTTTTTAAACTCCTAGAATCAGAAAATCCACTCAATACAGTTACTCGAGTAAGACTCTTAAGATTCGTCGATATCTCCCCAGTTTCTTTGACAGACCAGGTGGAATAATAAGAGGGGTCATCGAATATCCAGTGTAAAATTAATAAATTCAAGAAAATGAAACCGAAATTAAAAATTTAGAGATCGCATAGGCATGTTGATCTTTCAGGGTCACCTTCTTATCGTATGGAAATGCAATATCTCGTGCTACAATGCGTCCGGCAGCAGAAATGGCTTCACTTCATTCAAAAAAATAAATAAAATTATTGGTTACAGCCAACTTTTGATTCAACTAATCGACATCCGTACAAAATCAACTGTCCCCGCTAAAAATAATTCACTAATGCACACATCCTAAAGTCTCCCAATCACACACAGTACTGTAAATGCTCGCACTTTGAATTTCATTCGGCGATGTATGCACTGGCATCATGAATTCGACATTCAGAAATTTCGTTCACGAATAGATAAAATATAGGTGCGTTGTTAGAAGAGCGAAATCACATTAGAACCATCGCGCAAACTAGAGTATACTGTAATCCAAAAAGAGGAAGAAAAAAGGGACACAAAGAATGTCAAAAGAAACGTGGAACCTATGCACGAGTCAACGCACACGGGAACAGCAAGTCGGGAAAGAAGAGGAAGAACAGAACAAGGCATCATAGTATAAGAGCATGAAGATGGAAAGAAGCTAGGTGGGCACGAAAGACAGGCGTCCGTAAGGCCTAGCTAAGGGCTAAGGTAACCTATACCATCCCTCTGGGGACACTGCTCCCCATAACATAGGATGGGCAAACCTAACTAACCTAAACCTATGGCCTGCCCATCGTATGCCCCCTGAGAGGTCACAGCATAGCACAAATAACATCATGCGATGAGAATAAACCACGAAAAACAGGCAGCGATCGACACTCTCAGTCACGGTTACGAATTTGTTACAGGAAAAAACGTATCATACAAGCCGGTTTAACTTGTATCAATTGTCTGCCTGTACAATTAAAATATATATTTCATTTGATAGCCTTATATATAGGAGCACCAATATGATGTGGTTTCTTTTCTTGATGAATTTGATCTGATTAATTAGCGGGTCATTTTTATTTTTAATACAGAGCAGGATGTGGTTATAATCTGTCCACGAAACACTGGCTCAGAACTTACATCAACTATCTCATGACAAACTCTCGATCAAGTTACACTTTCGCCGTTCACTGCTGCTTCCTACGTAGATGACAATCCCCTCTTGTGTTTCATCAGACATGAAAATTGAAAATGAATGAAAAAAAAAAACGTTTATATTGTATCTGTGGTAGAGCAAGTAGGTGAATTGGGTGCCCACGCTTAAACCCCGCCGTCAATTCCGCCGAGGAAAGACAGTAGTACACAAGTAACCTCGCCAGTCACAACGAAAGCTGATGTTTGTGACTTGTAATTGCTTCACAAAACTCACTTCGCCTACGGTAAATTTTTCGAGGTAAAACGCAGGTTTGCGGAGTCGGCAAAGTTTAGGGCCCAGGAGTTGAAATCGGAAACTTTCCAGAACCAGGGATCGGATCAAGTAAAAATTTTTATGAAAACGGATCGGATTGGGTCACTTTCGGGGTCCAGGGAGTCGGAAACTGACGAAACCCAGGAGTCGGAGTCATATTTTGTCCATCCGGCTCCGCAACCCTGGTAAAATGACATCACTCTTCCACAGGGATACCATTGTTTATTGGTTATGGTTATATGAGATTGTTTACGCCTCCTTAAATCAGTACTAAGCTGTTCTAAAAAAGGAAATGAAAGGGACATATAGAAAGACAAGATAAACGTAAAACTCATCACGAGAGTGTTCCCACAAACGATCAATGCGCATGGGCACAGCAAGTCGGAATAGAAGAGGAAGAAAAGAATAAAATATCATCGGTTCGCGTAGGAAAGTGAAAGGAAGTAAAATGGGCACTAACGACAGACGTCCCAAAGCCCAACGCTAATGGTTACGGTAACCTACACTCAGTCCCCCTCGGGTGCGCTGCTCCCCATAACATAGGATGGGCGACATAGTTTATTGTCGCAAGAAATTGATACACTGGCAAGAAGCAAAGAGCGTAGTAGGGGCGACATGCAGTGCACGGCTCAACAAGGCAGTCACCAGCAAATAACGAAGGGCTTCTCTGACCTTTCTAAGCAATGAGACACAATTGAGAGCCGTCCGGTCAGCTCTGAGGCTTAAGTCTTGTTCATGATCCTCAGCGTCCTATATGTACTGAGCACAGTGTGCATTGAGGGAGCATTTGGCTGAACAATTGCTATACTTTGTTTCCCGCACGCACTGAACACGAAGAGTGTTGGTTACGCAATTTTTGAACAAATAACAATTACACGCGAGTATTGGTTTTATAACATGCTAAATAAGGAACATTTCGTATGCTACGTGCAGAGCAGTGGTTACGAAAATTGTTGAACAAGCAGCACTTCGTATCCTACAGGTAGAGTATTGGTTATACCAATGTTGTGCATGACACGTCGTATCGTATATGCACTGAACACACTGGGTGTTGGCAATGCAGTTGGTTGAGATGCGACACCCTACGTCGTGCAAGCACTGAATGCACACACTCTGTACCTATTCGATACATATATTGTTCAACACTAGATATGTGAGACATGCTGTCATATTCCTACATACACCGGGTACATTCTATACATTACCTGCTCTGCAAGAGCACTTTGCTGAATTCTTGTGTTAGTAGGCAATGTTCAATTGCGAGTGATGCCCAGCAATATTATAACACGGGAAGGGCTCATCTGAGTTTACTCCTGAGTGTTGTTTACACAATTGCTGGGGCGTTGTAGGTCCCATACAGATTAAATAAGAAGTGTAAATCAAACCTAAATTGTTGACCATCCGTGATGAGAAATTTTTAGTAGCCAATGGCAACTGTCAACACTAACTGAAATTATCTCTCATGGACTCCAAGAGGGTAAAGGAGTGGATGATAAGATGTGCTTTTAATTTAATTAATTCACGAAATGCTCCATGACCGATTCATTTTGATTCCATTGATTACTATCGTCATGTATTCGTTTGAAGCCACTTCTCGTTACTGACTCGAAGTTACTGATATAACTTTCATTAACGAACAAATTTTGGCCATCAGCCACTGTCTCAAACACACACTACCTGCACATATTATTATTTCCCCTATAGTTTTATTGCAACACAAACCCAAACTACCGTCTGGAATCGCTTCTTGAATGTCAATCGGATAAATTTAGCTTACTTTCGATATAATACTGGAGACTCTCTTGACTTTCAATTCGAGCCCAAACTAAAAATAGGTAAAGTTACAAAAATGTAGAACACCAAGTCGATTTACCAATAAAATACGTTATTAACGTCTAAAACGATCTTTCGTTCATCGCAGTCTTAACATAAACAAAAATATCCCAAACGAACAGACCGTGGGCATTAATGCTAGTAACAATATAAGCTGCATGAGAAACAGTAACCCAAACACGAAATAATTCGTAAAAAGACCAAAATTATTAGGACATTGCATCAACTGGTTGGCACCTATGAAGCTGCAGCGCGCACTATCTCTAGCCCTACCCTAGAAACAGCTACACGAAGAAGTCGGTTCACAGAAGGGCAGTGTATAATATTCAGAGACCGGTTGTTATGCAAGCCTCACCAAAGAGCACGAGAGCTATGGCTCCTCCGCTTGCCACCCTCTTAGAAGGCAGAGAAAGGCCCAGGCTCAGGGGGTCAGAGGAGCAATAGGTCAAGCAACGAGCGCTGTGTATCTTACGTCTCAAGGAGGTCACGTAAAGGAAACGTAGGCGGGGCATGCCAGGCTAGCTAGGGCTGGGGTACGGAGGATCGGCCCAAACCAAACTTTGCCATTTGAATGAAGGCTTCTGGTCGTCAGCTGAAAATGGGTTGTGCAATGCGCATAGTCAAAGGAGTTGCAAACTGAAATGTGGCAGTGGGTAATCAAGACGGAGGCTGAGGAATAAACGCTTTTCGTTACAAATTGAAGCATTTCTGTGATAATGCAATGGCATAAATGATTCAGATCGTAAGCTGAAATCTGGAAGCGTATAATAAAAACAGAGGTAGATATAGGAATAAACGCATCTCAACGTATATGTTTGCACATGATAGAGGATTCTCAAGAAGGAAGATAAAAAAAAACCTTCTGGCCGCAAACTAAAAATCAGTAGGTAGTGTACACAGTTAAGGCGGAAGCATTAGAAGAAATGTTTCTAGTAGCAAGTAAGAACAAACTTGACAGAAAACGACTTTCACATGTGATCACGCATTGGCGCTCTTAATTTATTCGCATCTGCCTATTCAATCGAAATAATTTCAAGCAAAACTGTTAATCATTTTCTCATCACCAGATAATTTTTTTTTTTCAGACTACCCAACACAGATGGAGAAAGAGTAAAGACAATGGCAGATATGTTAAACAAGATTGTATAAAAAATGCGAACTTATAAAATTGATGTTCGCAATGCTGCGTTGCCAGCAGTGCACAGGGAAGATCAACAAATGAAGTACTTCCTAGGAGCGTGGAGTATTAAAATAAGGTAAGTTGCAGATAGATGAATTCGAGATTGAATAGCGCACAATAGGCAGACTTTTGAGAGGAGCTTTACCAAGTTCATTCTCTAAATGAGTCCGATGGCTGTATAGAGTTTGTTCTATTCCATTGGAACAGCTATTTCGGAACAAACTGGAAGTCGTTTTGGCACTACTTTGGAAGAGAGGGGGTATAATTATTAATTTAATAATAGTAATTTAGGAAGTAATAGTAACAAGTCGGGAAAAAGGGAAGAACAAAAGAAAGACATTAAATTGAGTAGGAAATGGCAGGAAGCAATGCGTCACATTGATGTTGCATTCTTCTTTGTTTTTGAAATTTCCCCGAGGATGAGTTATTCTAGTTCAAAAATAGAGTTTCTTAAGTTTACGCAAATGGCTTGATTGACGACTCAGTAATAAATCTCCATCTTCTATATATTTTGCAATCACAGTGAAAATTGTGTACACAAAGATGGCACAATTGGTAGAGATTCGTATACGGCGTGACCAATTGTCATGCCAGATGGGGCCATGTTGTTGCTAGCTTAACACTACAAGGGGTACAGTTAGCAGACGTTAGCGCTACAAGACCGGCAGTAGTGCAAGGTCCTCGGTCCGGACTGCTTAATCATATAACGTGACGTGAAATCCCTACTATTTTTGCTTGCCTACATAAGGTCTTTCGACCATACAGTTAGTTTCTCTCATTCATGAGACTACATCTTGGCTCAATTTCTACCAATCATTCAACTTTCCATTGGATATGATTAGACAATTAAGTCCGATCATCAGCTTTGTAATATGATTACTTGCCTCCACGTAATCATAGCAACCTTCTTGGTTGCTATGATTCCTGAGCGGTCTGAGCTCATACGAATATCAGGAGGAAAATAAACAATACATGCGACACCGAGCGGTGACTTGTATACGGTGGAGGACGGTTCACAGATAAACTCTCTCTTCTCGCGCTTTGGTATGCGAAGGTTAGAAAACTTGAAAAGTTTGAGAAAAAAGTTGAGCAACTTGTGAGAGAAGCAAGAAGTAGTATGGGTGACATGAAAGTATTCCAAGTATGACAGCTCACCACTGCTATCTTTATATTCAGATTTTAATCAGAAAATATAATTTTATGGAAATTGGCTGGTTTTGACAAATACTAACAAAAGCGGAATGTTAAGTAGAGCCGAAATTTATAAAATTGCGACAAAGTGAGCCCGCTAATGAAGTTAATTAGTCTAAATAGAGCACAATATGGCGTTTCCCTGCCGACAAGATAGAATAGCGACACTAAAGATGGCAGGGCGGTTGAACGTCACACCTTCAATAGAATAGCGACCTTGGCGAGAAGGTGACCGAGCAACCGAGTCTCATGAATGCAGAACGCATTCCAAAACCGAAACCAGTTCTGGGCGACACAGCCCAAGAAGTAATCCGGAATGGCTCTCCAACCAGCCACAGTGCCATGGGCAAGAGGATACTGGAAGATATTGCAGGTTTCGATCTTAGGTAAGAGCGCAAATTAATTTACTGTACAGTGTAAAAACTACAAGATAAACTTTCACGACATAAAAGGGTGGCTGCTATATGCACGAGTTGATCGCAAGTTATGGCAATTGATACATTTTCTGTCGCATTATATATGGTAAGGACAGACAAGTGGCGTTTTCTATAAGCAGATTTATAGGCTATGGTAATAACAAACGCTCGTTTGGTAAAGATCCGTTCAGTCTGCCAATGAACAACTAATAACCAGGAGATCGTAGTCGCGAGCAAGCAAGCCAGCTCACAATGTTCAATCGAGACTATCCTCGGAAAAGAAACAAACAAAAAAAAAAAACATATAGACGTTTGATCAACAAGATAGTCCAAGTAACACTGACTCCAAATCTTCGCCAAACGGGTTCAAAATTCCGACTTTTTGCCTTGCTCCCAAAATTGTCACACTGCTTGCGACTCGGCAATCCAGTTTGTATGTCAGTCAGTACGCAACCATGATCGGGGGCAGCCTACTGATCAGGACCACTACCATTTCCATCACCAGATAAACCAGGATGAATATCGAGCTAAATGTCGAATCAAAGACTCTCATATGTCGTTCATGCTTTCGCATCTACACTACCGAGTTTAAATATAATTAAGATAGACAAGTGAGTTTTCCAACTTCGCTTCCCAGTTATAAGTGCGAATGCATGTGTGGCTTCGGTATAAAATAACATTCCCATTTCTATCAACAAGCTCATCACACAATTGGGTGGGAGTTGGAAGTTAAAGTTGAAAAACAATGCATAAAAACCCGTCAAGCACATCAAGCGCGACACGATCTT
Source organism: Parhyale hawaiensis (assembly GCA_001587735.2). Lineage (NCBI taxonomy): Eukaryota > Metazoa > Arthropoda > Malacostraca > Amphipoda > Hyalidae > Parhyale > Parhyale hawaiensis. The sequence goes on from LQNS02000225.1 coordinate 3,898,971, forward strand.
GCCGCAAGCGGGGCGAAGAAACAGTCGAGAGGGAATAAACGCACGCAAGCAACGCGTTCGATCACCGTCTTTAGATTCCTAGTTCTGGATACCGTATGCATAACATTCCAGTGCCATTACGTTTATTATATCTATCGTCTTCCGAACACAAAACTCGTCATCTTGAGTCACAGTGACGACGGCGAACGAACTAATCTATCGATCATACTTGCTAATTTTTACAACCTTGTCTACTTTCCACTGCAAAGCTCCTTCAGAACCAGACATCAAATTTACGAAATATAAAAATAAATGCATCAACATATAATGATTGCTAGTAAACTCGTTTCCGGTGGTTGTTTTCCGAGTTCATAAACATCGGACTCTTACACAACAGTCGACAGAAAACTCTAGGTAGAAGAAGTAAGAAATACAATAGCCCAACATCATAACTTCAAATTCATACCGCCTGCATGCTCACAAGATGAGAGTAGTGGGTAGTGTAACGAGATGCAGCTTATTTAGGGTCCCTTCCGGCTCCACCTACTTCCAGTTTCCCAGGCCCCGCCCACTTCCGGTTCGCGCACTCCAGACCCCCTCTACACCAGTAGTGCATTGCCCGTTCTAAACCGGAAGCTCACGAGCGAGGGGAGCCGCGAGGATAGCCTAACCTCAAAAAGTTTGTATCTCGGTGCACTACCCACTACTGATGTTGCCCACGTATACATGCTTGTAGATTGAGGCATGCAGAGAACGCGTTAGTAAATCGAAATGAAGCATCGTTCTGAGAAACAAATAGGCCAAATCTTCATTAAATATACACACTAAACGCGTGCACTGTGGAGATATTCTCTTCTGGCTCTCTCTTTGCTCGCTCACTGTGACCCAACAGAAGATTCCAGTCCACACGTGAGGTGACGTGAACAACGTCACCGGGACTTCGTCCGAAGACCCTCAAGGCTGACATCGTTCAATTAACAGTCATTAAAAATAGTACCTAGTTTACACACTTTGCTTTCCTTAGCTAAAAATTAATTTATACATAAATAATAAGATTCACTTCAACTTTTTAGTTTGAATATACCCTAAACGAAATGTCCGCGTATACGAGCAAACAGCGGCCGCTATAGCAGTGCTGCAGTTTGGAAGGCACTCGCACTACGCGAGTCTAACGGACGAGTCATCTCTACGGCAGCAGCCAGACGTCACTGGAAGAGGAGAAACAAGGGTAAGAATAAAGAGGCTGGTGGCGTCTAAAGCAATTAGGTCGAAGCAATAAGGAGCGGCAGCATCAGCTCGACTCTGTAAGGGCACGATGAGTACAGCAGCCAGGACTCAGTCAATAAAGGGCAAAGGAAGGCGAGAGCGTACGTACATGGCCTACACATCGCCTCGCTGTTACAGGGTTAGCTTAGTAGGAGAGTTGAAGAGAAAATGCCGCGAGTCAAAGATCATGACACGGCAACGGGAGGCTAAGTATGGTTAAGGAATTAAAGTTTGCGCTGTGCTCGCCAGCAAAAGTTAATAACCATTTCGCTAAAGCTTCGCTCCAACAAACAACATAATCAGCATCATCATTCATGTGGTTGCAAAAAATACAAATTCTATTACAAGCGCTGAGAAAAGGTGAAATATTTACAGCTAATTGAATCGTTTAACAAAGTGCCTTTGCAAAATAGAATGATAGTATTTATGTCCGGTAACTCCGGTTGTCAAGAATCTCACTATAGTAGTAATAAGTATATACATAAATTTAGTGAACTGTAACTTAAGAATGAGAATTTTAAAAAGACCATAATTCATCGTAAATATGAAGTCAGGACTTCTAAAATGCTTTATGCTTTCCCTAATACATAGAGACTAAACATAGTCTGAAGGAAAAGTAACACAAGCATTGATTAAAAATTCATTCGACCATTGAAACGCAACAGGAATGAAGCAGCAAACATACACGCAACCTAGTAAATTCAGCCACTTAATTAAGGGCACTTGTGTAACGGTATAAAGCTATCATCACTGTTTGAAAGGAGACACAGAAACTGGTTAAGAAGATATATAGGTAGCTACCTACGAAAATGTATACATACATTATTGCATGCAGCCTGAGAGCATAATGCGCCAGACAAAAGAAGGAAAAAATTGATCATCTAGTAGTTTATTTTACCCAAAATCAAGAAAAGAAACGTTCTCATCATCCAGTAATACGGTATGTATTCAAAGAGAATCTGAGGCAAATAAGTATTTAAATTAGAAAAAAAAAATTCATGCATAAGATCCGCGTATTTTGACTGTATCCATACAGAAAGTCAAAATTTTACCAAGGATTACAGGCTTGGACGGTGCCAAGCTAATGCCAGGACTTTTGCTGCAGCTTAGGCCTTTTATTCACCGGATGCCCTTCCTGCCGTGAACCAATGACGCTTATGGGATTAGAACCCGGCACCTGCTGATCCAGAGGCGGAAACTTTACCCTTATACTTTCTTGGTTTCACCACCTCACATTTTCAGTTTTCACCTCACTATCAGAGCTGCGACACAAGAGAGGACGTAAAGAGGAAACACAAAACACGCACAACGAACAACAAGCTCCTGGATGAACGGACGATGGCCGCACATGGAAATAGCAAATTGAGAAAGAGTAAGTAAAGCAACACGATCATTACAAATATTAAGTACGCTAATAACGAACTGCAAAGAAAAGGAAACACATTTCGGATGCCAAAAGCAAGTGAAAGTCAGAGAGATGTTTTTGGTGGGGGTTCCAGCGATCCAAGGGGTTCGGCGAATTGGTGCCAGGGTTTATATAGAGCAGGTCAAACACAGTTTACGGTAACAAAATGAATGCCTGTAATTCGAATGACTAAAGGTGCGAGGAATGTTCGCACGAAACTCATAGGGTTCACCACCAAAATATTTAACCTCCGCCTAAGTTACTATTTGAGGGTAACGTTCAATTTTCAGACTTATTTTTCGATTTTGGTTATAAACCCTATAATATGGTACCAAATGAAAAAAATTACAAGGCGCAAGCGAAGATATGACAGTTTCTTGAAAAGAACATAGCGCCATAGAGCTTAATTCAAGATTAAAATGAGTGAAGGAGCAATATTGGGAGAAGACGAGTTGCTTACTCGTCTTCTCCCAATATTGCTCCTTATCTCTGGCGTGGAAGAGGTTATGATCCACTGACCATCGCCGGATGAACATCTCCACATAACATAGAATGTAACGAAAGTCACCAACAGGGCAAGGTTCAACATCACTGCCGGGCATCCTATTATAGTGACGTCACTAACCCGCGACCAAGCCTAATATCAATCAACCAGACAGTCTCCTCAGTAATGCTCCGAAACATGTTTCGTTTCGTACCATGGCGGTGGCATCGAATGATAAATAATATCACCCGATGTGCAAACGTCCATCCAATGGCTTCTGAAGGAGTCCAGTACCCAGAGAAGGAGAATCCAATATGGTCGCCGCTGACCCTCAGAAGCGTCTCACACGCTCCCCCGAGGGACATGGCCTTTACCCGAGTCCTTAATTTTACGTTTATTGCACAGTCTGCCGCTTTACGACAGCCACAAAAGCCCAAAAATTTCATCTTTCATTAAAATTAAGCGGAAAGAGCAGTGGGATGCAAGTGCATCGTATGAAGAAGTGAGGTGCGGGCGTTAATTTTATTGTTACGAGCAAACAGAGCGCAAAGTGTGGAGAAGCACACAATGCAGCGGACTCGTACACACAAAGACTACACATGTGTCCAGAATGATGGTACATGGATTATCATCATTATAATGAGTAGCTTAAATCTCCGTGACCACAACGGTGACCACAGAGGAAGAAAGAAGGGACGCATAGTATGTCGATAAAAACGGGGACCTCGTGCACGAGAGTGCCCTCTCACACAGGACCAACGCACAGGGGAACAGACGTCCCGAAGGCATAGCTAATGGCTAAGGTAACTTACACAAACCCCATAGGGTCACTGCTCCCCACAACATAAGATGGACAAACCCAACTAACTCTATGACACATAACTATGCTCCCTGAGAGGTGGTAACACAACATGGATATGGGAGTCAATCGATATAGAGTTTTAAAAGCGGCAAAGCAAAAATCATGCACACGAGGCCACCCATAACGTTCGTATTTCACCCATAAAACCACAATAGACATTGTTTGAACGGCCACGAGTAACGTCTGCTCAGTCTTCACCTACCACATTGAGCATAAACTTTCATGGACCTAACACAATTCAGAAAGTGATCAAGGGTTGTTTTGGGAAGAAAAGGAACATAATTCTTCTAATGCAAGAAAATATGAGACATACAAGACAACGGACACCAGCAGCCTTTAAAAACCCGTTCTTAAACTACGGTACCTACCGTATTTCCAACTTGTTCGGGTATCGATCTCTAACGAATTTTTAGACGGTTCGGAGTCTCTTAAATTAACGGCAAATAATAGATAGGCAACCTACTTTCGGCAAACGAAATAAGTTAATACAGAAACAGCACTTTGCGTTAAGAGCTCAAGACAAAACGTTCGAGATGCTCACGAAACGGCCCAGTTGTTCCTAGTACAAGAGGCGGTGATACAAAGCACTTAGCATTACTTACAATCCAATGGCATAATACACTCAAGTAATAGCTCGACGCTAGAGGGTTTTAAGACGTGGGCAGCTCCTGGACCCGAAACACTCGTGGAGGAGACACAAAACGAAAACTTCCTCAACAAGGCATGCAAGAGCCGGAGCAGCACATGGCAGAAGCAAACATTGGTGAGAGAATGGTTCATTTCAGTCGTAATTGTAACTCTTTACAACCACAGTCGCACTTGCGTCTCCAAATGACCAGCAGTCTTCCAAAATGCAAGGCAGCATTAGTGGGAATAACGTAAGAGACGAAAGTAGGCAGTCGGGGAAAGTTTTGAGCGGCCCTGCACAAATAAGGCGCGCAGAATTGTGGGCATTTTACTTCTACTCCTTAAAAAACTAATGTAAAATGCATGGCTGGCGGCGGCAACAAATATCCGCAAAAGAATGCCTTAGAGGAGAGAGCATATGACTGAGTGGGGCACATGGCGCGGGAGCAACACCTCCTATGAAAAGAAAAAGGAGTCGAGATGATAATTCTTTCCTCGCGTGAAGGAATTAGTTACCTATACCAAGATGAGGCTGAACGCATCATCACAGAGGCGTTAATTAAATACAAGACGCTGAATAACAGAATATAAAAGCGGATCGTGGCTTGAAACAAGCTGAGCAATTCCGATGTGGTCGTGAAAAAAGGAGTATTTTCCTTGCGTGCAGCTTCATGTCGCACATGCAAAACAACACGATGTACCTATTGCACATAAGTTAACCCCTTCGCTATGCTGTAGCTGCTGCAGTATCAATTCTTTCTATTCTCGTATGTAAGGCGTTGGCTTTCCTGAGGATAAATTTTCACATTGTCAGTATCGAGCCTGGAAATGCTTCAAGTGGGAATTTTTTCAAACTTATTGGGTTTTCCTTACGGGACAAGCAAAAATGTTTTCCTTTTCTAGAAGGATGGTTCAGAGTGCTTTCTGTGTATATTATACAAACTCTTTTCATGAGCATGGAAGCAATTAATACACAGGCAAAAGAATACTCGTTCAGTAACATCGTTACCGTAAGAAGCGGCACGATTAGTTCAGGCCATTGAGATCAATCTGCAACCGAGCAACATGAAAAATAACACTTGTGATGCACGGAATGATGCTCAGTCCCCTTAAAAGTATGACGACCGCGTAGCCAAAGATTTAGACCTCTATAGTACTGAAAATTTAAAACATTTCGCTAGTGGTAGGAAGGTCATAAGAAATTCTCATCGAAATATTTTTTTCAGTTACATTATCATTGTTTCTACGCAAAAAAATTATACAGAAAATTCGTACTCACAGATGAAGAACGCAAAGAACAGAACATCACGAACCTGTAAAAGAAAAAAAAATAATGATAGAGCCTCAGCATTAAAATAGCATTTACAGTGGCAAAAAATAAGAAAATTGTGCTACTTGAGTGCCATACAATGAGGATGGAAATCATATTTTAGATATCGTACAATAACGTCAGCATATCAAATAGTTCACTAGAAATTTAGAATGATTAGTGGGACAGTTACTGACAAAGGAAATATTATGAATATATACCTTACTTCATATCAGAAAATTCAAACCACGACTTTTTCATTATTAGAGAGCCACACGCTGTGAATGACAATTATCATCAATATGTCCTTTCCAGTCAGCAACATCAATATCATAAACATGTAGAAGTATGGAGAGATAAGCCAGCAAACGTAATTTTATTTGTTGATGACGCAGTATTTTATGTAAACGACAGGTCATTGGAAGATGCAGTTCAGAAAATGGAAAGACTTATTGAGAAACTTGTGATATGGCTCTCTTCTAACAGATCAACTCCCAATGTAACTAAAACTAAGCTTATGCTTTTTAGTCCCTATAGGAATTGGCTTTTACCTAATGTTCTTTTAAATGGTACAATCATAGAATGGGTAAACTCTTTTAACTACTTAGGAATAGTTATTGAATTGATATTTTCTAGTCACGTTACCTATCTGCGCAGTAAATTGAGCAAAGCAAAAGGAGCCATATTCGCAGTGTCAAAGTTCTTACCTAAGAAAGCTTAAGTAGCTTTGTATTATGCTTTATTGTATTCGCAAATGACATATGGTATTGTTATATGGGGAGGAGCAAGCAATAACATAGTAAAGCATATCTCGACAATAATGAACGAAACTCTTAGAATGATATTGCGAGTGAAGCGTGACTTTAATAACATACCAGTAACGTCAACCAATACCATGTACCGCACTCTGCATCTCCTAAAATTCACTGACGTACACAAATATTTTGTTATCAAATTTTTGCATGAAGCTATATCCGATGAGTCAAACGTATTTGCGACTCATTTCAGCTCGCTTCTCTCCGTTAACGCGTACAATACCAGAAAAGATAGGTTCAAGTTACCGGCTGTTCGATTAGACATTCAGAAGCATTTTACAGTTTTTCAGTGTGTGCAAGCCTATAATAGTCTCCCTAATGACCTTGTGCAACCAATGTCATCTAACGTTTTTAAACTTGCTTTTAGAAAATATTGTGTAGGAATTTACCTTGATTAATGTAGAATTGTGCCCTATAAGCTCACGTAGCTTTTAATAGGTTTGTGCTCAAATTCTCTGCCAGTCTAACCTGATGCACTAGACATTACCTCCTGTCGTGCTTTGTGAGATTCGAGTACAATAAAGGAATAATCCGTTCTATGTATAACTAAACTGATGCCAACATTGCATATTGTTGTGGCTCTCAAAGAGACATTGAGCAGCGCAGGTAACGTCTCTCAGAATGGAGCTATGCGACCGGAGCGGAAATAAAAACCAGGTCAGGTATCGAGCCTCAATCTACCGATATTATTCGCATAGAGATAAGAGTCGCACTGGAAAAGGCTGTCATTACTGAAGGCAAAAAAGAGCTCGCCATTCAATGCACAACAGCTTCTCTGTGCAGAGAGAAAGGGCAGGTCGGTAACTGTATAGAGAGGCGAAATAATACCAAACTGCTCTGGACGTTGAGAGGCAGAACAATGCATCCGAGTACCAAAAAAGGAATTCAAAATAGTGCGAGATGATGATACACAGAGCGACTGGAAAATAGCTGAATACAGAAACTTGTACACCTCTTCACATTGTTCACAATAATGCCCATGTAGATCCTGAGAAGCTATGGCAGACAGGTGAAGGTCGTTATGATTGCCCAAATTTTTAATTTGTAGTGTAGAGAGAAATTATCAGTGCACGGGTTCACTACAGAGAAGTACTGTGTTCTGCGCAGATAACGGTTGTTTTGAAGAAGAGATTAAAGGTCTTTTGTAAAAGCGGGTCTCAATTATTTTGAACAGTTCAGTGATAGGTTAGTTTAAGAATCTCTAGCCAGCGCAATGGAGTTTCCAGAGAGGAAAATAAGGGGTAAGCAGCACGCCAAGAAAATAGTGGAACGCCAACGAGGAAGATCACAGCGCAAAGATGAGCAAGCTTGGAAAGAAAAAACAAAAACAGAACAAAAATGATAAGTAACAGTAACAAAAATGAAGCAGGGTGACGACAGACGAATTAGATGATGGATAATAATTATTATCACGATAGTTTAATTCAATGAAATATGAAACGATGGGCTAAAGCGGCTATGGCTTTTGGCGAATAAGACAAAATCGACCGAGTTCGCAGACAAGGGGAATATTTTCCAACGAACAACGCTACTGATTCAATACGAAAGAGGGAGGGATGCTTTAGAATGGTACCTAAGTTGTTAGATGAACGTATTTTGGATCTTACAAAAAAACCGACGTCGAAGGGCATCCAATGGCAATTAAAAGTACATAAACGTGGAAATGCTGTAGAGGCTAGTAAAAAGTTTGAACAAAATTCAGATGTGCACTCGTTATCATTTGATAGTCATAGCTGAAGATGCCTTGCAAGCGGATGTGCGAAGATCCTACTCCAATTAGAGTTGTTCTATGCAGAAGCAGGTGATGGAAGTGGCAAAAAAAAAACTATACACACAAATATTTCTTTTCCAACCATGCAAGATGCCATAAGAAGCACGCCCTTCTCTTCAATTGATAAGCTAGTTCTTTCTACAGCATAACTCGCCCTTCGACTTATATTTTAGACCTCTTTTCTGATGACATACCTAGCTGTTTCTTCTATTAAACACTCTACTTTCTTGATAAACATTTGTAATTTTTATAAATAGTCTCGACCTCCGAGTAAAAGCCGCTCAAATTGAACAGCCTTTATTCTCTCTTCATCAAAATATCCTCTCATACTATAATGAAACAATCTTCTAAGTTTTAAACGCTATTGTCCGTTAAGAACCTATAAACGTATTTCGTTCCTAGTAATTTTAAACGTGGAACTCGGTACAATTTGTGAGTTCCAAAGAACAGCAAGCTTCAACCCCCCACCCCCCATCCCAAGAAAAAAATAGCAACCGCCAAATAAGCGCAGGCCAGCGGGCAGAGCAGTGCTGTTGATACCACAGAAGAGCGCTCTCCAAAAACACCACCCACCGCCAAATAAGCGCAGGCCAGCGCGCAGAGCAGTGCTGTTGATACCACAGAAGAGCGCTCTCCAAAAACACCAGCCACCGCCAAATAAGCGCAGGCCAGCGCGCAGAGCAGTGCTGTTGATACCACAGAAGAGCGCTCTCCAAAAACACCAGCCACCGCCAAATAAGCGCGCAGAGCAGTGCTGTTGATACCACAGAAGAGCGCTCTCCAAAAACACCACCCACCGCCAAATAAGCGCGCAGAGCAGTGCTGTTGATACCACAGAAGAGCGCTCTCCAAAAACACCAGCCACCGCCAAATAAGCGCAGTCAGTCCGGTGCGCATGGAAGTGTTGCGCAAGGTAACGCTATAACGTAACAGGTCTCCGTGCGCGCGGGCCATCAACGAGCTTTCCATATTTTGCGGATTTCAAAAAACAGGAAGCGCGGTTGCGCATAACGGAGCGCGCATCAGCGGTCGTGGCAGCGGAAGTTCGTCTCGCAAACTGGATTAGGGGACGGAGAGAAAAAAGAACTTCCTGCTGAACGGATTCCAGGGAAGCCGGTTGAGAGAAATCATTAAGAAGCGAATGCTAAATTTGCCGAATGACTTAATGAGCGGCAACGGCTGACGCGTCAGCTACTGAATAATTAAGGGACATTAATAATGCGAGCTTAAGTGAAGCCGGAAGATACAAATGTGCATTAAATTAAAAATAACGAAGCGCATTGCCAAATGAAAAGGAGAAAAAAGATGCTAGCCGATTCCGCGCTCAACTATAGTACGTATAGAAAGGAGAGATACGTTGAAGAATAAAAATAAAGAAATGCAAAATTGAAATAAAAATACGGTAAAACATCAGTAGGAACGGATGATAGCAGAAATGTACAATAATTAGTGAACACACACGATAATACAAAAACTTTAGTAACTATAATTCCGGTTATCTAGTAGTTATTACCATTGTAATTATTCCAACCAGCTAGAATGAAGCACCAGCGGGAATGTATAGACGACAGGGGCGCTATAACTGCTCGTGTGTCCAAGCGAGACTATAGAGGGTGCCTTGGTCTGTCTGTACGGGTTCAGTGCCTGTCACACTATTGTCACGCGTTGTTGTACTATGGCACCCGTGAGTTTCAGCTAGGACTTTTCAGGATTTATTTTATTAATTACTACACTCCGAGGGATTTCTCTTACGGTACATTTGTATTTATTTTTAGAGAGCTAAATCTAAACGGGAGTTTCATTAGATTTATCTTCAAAGAGATCAATTTAAATAGGCGCTTGATTAGATTTACATTTTAATTACTATCTTTCATACTGTTACATATATGCTACTATTCATATAGTATTATTTGTTCCTACGAGAGAGGCAACAAATTTCATTCCCGAAAAAAAGTGCCACGGCAATAAATATTCTACAGACTTACAGCAATAACTGCCCTTATACAACGGCGGGGTGATGAGAAAGCCAAGACATAAGACTAAGCATCATCGTACGTGCAGCATAAAACAGACTAGCATCGGTCAACGTACACAAACCGGAAAGTAATTAGTTTAGTCGTAAATCAGGAAGTGGTCGAGCTGCTGTGGATACGGTCGACGTGGCACTGCGAGAGAGGAGCACAAAAGACGATTTGGGAGATGAACCGAAGGCGGTTGCAGTCCTGTTACGCAAGTTACCTTTAACTGCTCAGGCCGTCCACCAGCTCGAAAAAAAACTGATGGTAAACTAATAAAAGAACGTAAGAAGGTGCAGATGGTTGCCACAGTTATGTCCGCATATGTCAACTGGATGTTGAAAACTTGTACAAGTTTCTGGAAGTGGAAAATTTGAAGCCACGAATAGCAAGTTAAGCCTTTCGCTGCAAACTCAAGAAAAAACACCTGTAAAGTTGACAGCTCAAAACCGGACGCAACATCAGTAGGTACTAGAGCGCTCTGAGAGCGAATACCTTCGCCAAGTGGGGCAACGGTAACGAAAAATTCAAATTGGCTCTGAAACAATGACATTCTTTGTATCACTCCAAAATCTAATTATCTGTGCCTTTTGATAGTAATAACACCTTATGCAATTTTCTTGAAGATCTGCTCGTAACTTTTGAGTTTTGCTGCTAACAAATATTACGACAAACATGAGTCAAACATACAAACGAACCACCGAACGAACCAACGTCTTTGAAATACACGTGTGTCTTTATAAGGGTAAGCAGCGACATCAGTGCAACGACTCCATTCTTACCAGCGGCACTTAAACGTTGCAAGCTTTCGTCTCAGGTCGTTAAGAAGCCCCGGGCAGCTCGATGCCAAGCTGCGGAACCTGATCCGGTTCGTAGCCACACCGGCGTAATCCCATACGAGTGTTGCTGAACGTAGTACGCAATGTAAAATGTTGAATTCACAAATGTGTAAAGCAAACTTATGTCGCTGGTAATCTATGATATTATTCTGCTTGAGGCTCCGTCCATGTATCAACACGTTACGGTTTCCAGCACTAGATAGGAGGAAATTCAACAAATAAGACGCTCTAGTTTTCGCTTCTTGAAAAGAGTTTGAGTTAGTTTCAAAGCAAAGACATGATATTTCTACTCGTATATCTAGCGCTTCTTATTTGTTTTCATGACAAATTATACTCGCATTGCTGGTGGTGGACGGCATTCTTAAAAGGGCCAGATTTGTAGCTAGAATACGGTACGGGAGAACCGAGCTGGTAGTGTTGGACATCTCGACTTTAAAGCGTTTTTTTAAGCGAATGTGCAGTTTAATTAAGGAGATACAATGTCATTTCGAGAATAGAGGGTTAATCAGCTGCGACAGAAGAAATTAGCCGAGTCTGTTGTACTTTGTTCTATAGGTATCGCACCAAACAAAGTAGAAGAACGATTGGCTACTAACAAGGGGTTTTAATAAGAAGCATGTAGCAAAGGCTGCGGAAATCTGAAGCTGATTTTTTCGGCATGACTGAAGTCTGGCTGGCGCGATGATTGACTGCAGGAACGGCTGGAAGCCTCTCATTGATGAGATGGGATGGCTGAGAGCTTGTGATTGGCGGGAAGGTAGCAGCCACCGAAGATCAAAGAACTTCCTCGGCTAGTTCTGCGAAACGTGACTGTGCGCCCTTCTTCAATCATACCTCCTTGGCTACTGATCAATATCTACGGCTCCCATAATACTGTAAAAATCTGATTGCCCACGAAAAATGAAAACGTTCAAGATTATGAACGGCTAAATTACCTGTAAAACGTGGGAAACTGACATTAGCAACGCATGCAAATGCATAGGAGAACAATGCAAGTATCACCATCGTAGGTATCTCCATGTCTTCATCAAGACAAACGTGCGAATTCTTTACTGACGGAACAAATGCAAGATTCACAGATGAATCAGAATACTAAGAGAGGTTAGATGAGGTGTAGGGTCGACGGACTGCGGCGGACATTAGTTTAGACGGGATGGGTTAAGATAGAAGCGCTACTTCAGGTTAAACTAAGGTCAGTGAAAACATTAATTAACAACGGAATTTCCACGGGTGCCGCTAGAAATGGCATCATTCATAACGTCCACTTAACCCTTACCTTACCCACGAGAACTTCAGTTCCCGCTTCAAAGTTTTCATTATTGAAACCACCGCGTTGTTTCTCGCTTTGGAAATTTGGACAATATATTTTACAACCCGTCATAAGAAGTGCCTGTATTTGGATAATATATTTTACAACCCGTCATAAGAAGTGCCTGTATTTGGACAATATATTTTACAACCCGTCATAAGAAGTGCCTGTATTTGGACAATATATTTTACAACCCGTCATAAGAAGTGCCTCTACGACTGAATAAAACGGGGACGAGGAGCTCAAGTAACTAGATTAGATTAGATACGCGGCAGTAGACGAACCAATATAGGCCCAGTCCCAAAGAGACGCCGGATCTTACGTCTCGGCACTCTATGAGCCATTGCCATTATGTTAGTAGGATAGAGGACTGGAGAAAAGAGAGAAAAAAAGTGCGGGGGGGACGAATCCCTGCCATAAGGAGACGGTCATGAATGCGCGCAAGCACGATCAAAAGCCGCTGATATGCGGAGCTTAGAGATGTCAAACTGGGTAGTTGGAGCGGGAGAGAGAAGACGGATTAAGGTGGCCCCGGAGGCTTTGACCGTTAAGAGTTGGCGACTCCTGGAGGAGGAGTTCTTAGCTGTGGAGGATGTCTCTCCCAATGTACGTCAAGACGATCTTTAAACCCATTGACTGACTCCACACTAACAACATCGGAAGGAAGTCTATTCCAAATGCTGACTATGAAATACGGAAAGAACTGCTGACTTAAGGTCGTTCTTCGAGCTTTAACCGTTGTTTCGCAAGCGATCATTAAGGTCTCTTTCAAAGAGTCCCGTTGTAGGTACGTCGTTGAAGCCATTCAAATACATAAATGTTTTACTAGTTGCCACTTGAGTCGTCTTTGCTTGAAAGAGAGAAGACATAGTTCTTATACGCGACATTCATACGGCTTGTTTCGCAGCTGAGGTATCAATTTCGTTGCTTTGCGTTGGCCTCCTTCCATGTTATTGATATCTTTACACAGATATGGCGTCCAGAACTGAACAGCAAATTCTAACTGTGGCCGCACTAGCGCCTTGTAGAAGGGTACGTTAATGTCCTTGGACTTTTTTTTTAATTTCTGGTGATGAATGCCAGTACTCTACTTGAAATTTTCACACTCTTGTCAACTTGCTGACTGTGTTGTAGTTTGTTTGTAATAGTGATTCCCAAGTTACGTAGTTGGGTGACAGCAGCCAATACCGTCCCGTTCATTTTGAATGGGATTAAAGGGTTCACCAGCCCTATGTGTATTCGTGAGCATTTGTCGACATTAAAGCTCATCTGCCGCGTAGTGCTCCATTCCATGAGGTGGTCAAAATCTTGTTGGAGCTCGGCTCTTTTTGTGGCAGGATGACATAGTTAAGCGTCATTCGTAAATTTACTGATTTTACTACGGATGTTAAGATCGAGATCATTGATGTAAACTGAGAATAGAAGTGGGCCAAGCACGCTACCTTGAGGAACCCTTGATGATACCTGCGTCCAGGCGCTCGTCTCTCCTTCAAGCTTCACTCGCTGCTGCCGACCCGTAAGCCATACCAAGATCTATCGTAAATAGTCTCTCTGGGTGCCATGAGCTTCCAATTTTTTCATTAGCCGTTGATGGGGGACTGTGTCAAAAGCCTTTTAGAAGTCTAGATACACAAAGTCTACACCCTATTGTTCATCTTTAACATCTGTAACTTTAGAGAAAAAGTCCACTAGGATTGCTGAGCAGCTTCTTCCATTTCGGAACTACAATGAGAGTGTCTATTATGAGCTATGAGGTTCTTCTAGAACCTCATAGCAAGAGCAAAGTTTTTGGGACTGAAAGGGTTAAGGGGCAGTTTGAGTTTACGGGTCAAGTATTAATTCGACAAATGAACCTGGCATATAATACTGCCTCCCCCGGTAACACAAATTTGTAGCGGTCCCACCACCTTGTCAGCGGTAGCGTAGAATTATCCAAGCAATGGAATTAAAATCAAATGTACAACCCGCCATTATCCAAGAAGTGCTAATGAAGCCTCAGTATGCAGCAACCTGTCCCGGTACAACATGTAGCCCTTCTCAAAGTATGGCTACAGCATGTGTTAGGGTAGTTAATAATAGACTACAGAACACCAGGCTACGATAGGCCAAGTAATTTATCCTTTCATAATCTTAAGCGTTTCCATTTTTCGTGGGCAATCCGATTTTTACACTATTGCGGGACCCGTACATATTGTATCTCAGGTAGACCACATACTATGCCTGCACCGAATAATCTACATCAAATGCTACAACCTCCTCCAGAGCCACAGAGAACTGCTGCATTCAGAACCAATTTACACACCAGTGCGCAATTATCGAAAATCAAAGGCTTATCTATCAATAATTGATTTAGCCAAATACGCAAAACAAGCAGGCCTAGCTGCGCATCCCTCAGGACGTAGGTACGCACGTTCCTGACGCGAGCCAACTGCGTTGCAGATCACACGGTGGATGGAGTCTCCACATACCAACGGCCTTGGCAGAATTGCCACGTAAAATTAGCATTTCAACATTAAAATACTTGACTTTGAACGTTACGAGTCATGCTGTGTTTTGTACGACATATAAAAACTATCAACTATTTAGATGCCTTGGACACATAGCTTAGCAATACCAAACTTTGCTACAAAGACGAAAAATGGAAAAAATAAGGTGTTGGGCTTTGCAGTACCGATCATTTTGCAAGCTGCAGTGCAATTAATCGTTAAATCAACGTGACAAAGGGACTGAACGGATAAATGAAATGGTTTTGATATACGATTTGGATAAAAAGCGGTGAAAAACCAGGAATGCAAACGTTCGGTTTCTTGGGTAATTAATATTGTTGGTACAAATTGTCTTAAATTTTCATTATTATTCACTTTGCACAGAGAGGCACTAATCATTGCGTACCGTTTGTAAAATTTTAGCCCCTAAAAGGCGTCAAGTAATTAACAGAACCTGTTCTACTGTACGCTCCTATAGCCATAAAAAGGAAAGTATCGTTGGATGCAAAAGTGATGGATTTATCACTTGTGATCTTCAACGAAGTGCTTTTTCCAACACTGGTTAGAAGTGTAAAACATATATTGCTCATTTCTAAAGAGGAGTAACAACCCAACATGTGTAAGCAATAGCACTATGGACGGCGCGATCGATATACTGGCTTTGACTTAATAAGTGTTTTACTGTGGAAGTGTGTACAGTAACATTTGGAATATTTTCGCTACAGTTTTCAGTTTGCCAGACAAAAATTCTTTATATGCGTAAATTGTTACGGTTTTGTGTCGAAATCTTCTTTCAGAATTACTAACTTCAGCGTTGCATTGAACAAATCATTACCACGTATTAAATAAGGATGGCTATTGAATGCAACAAATTTCATGCTGCTCCCAAATAGAAAAATCGCTGATCAATGTAATCGAATGGATCGTCAACCATAGTTGGCCATAAGCACCACTTTAAAAGTTCTTCGTAGTATATAATAGCACACGCAGAGAAGTCTTTCGTTAATGTGCCAAATACCTCGAGCCAAAGCAAACATATCGCAAGTTTTAAGAGATTTATACATTGTGATGGAACAATGCTCAGTGTTGCGTGTGGACGCAACCTTGAGAAAAACAGTATCGAGTTGCACCTTTACGCCCGCCACCGCCCAGCATAAATGGGTTAGGAATATGAAGTAATTCACCGGTAATATAGCGTTGGCAACTATTGTAGAACAATGGTATTGTAAAAAAAATGTGTTGAAGAGATGGATTTCTAAATGAACCCGTGACTCTCGAGAGCTCGGGAATTCACACCGTGATTACGCAGGCAGAATCTAGAGACTACGCAGGGTGGAAATGAATCCACGATAGCAACAGACTTATATCAACATGACGGCCCTCTCATTCGGAAAGAATATTTTCAGGCTGACCGTTTTGGAGAGGCAATCCTCGAAGGTCGCAAAAAAGTTTATAACCAGTCAAACAAATAAGTGAGTTGGCGCATACTTCCATTCTATGCATAGAATTAGGTACTGAATGCATTAGACTATGTAATAAAAACTTCTAGTTAGTGGAATTATTCTTTACATAAGCTTTTCTCACAACGCGCAGACAGACGCGCAGCACTTCTGGCACAAAGAAATTTCATCTTCGTCACAAAATTGGAGCTCTCGACTGTTCTGGGCAGCATTATTGACACTTGATTAATTCGCGCTATTTCAATGAAAGGCCAAGTGGCTCTGCGTGGTCATTATGCGTCAAATGAAGCAGTCCTCCACCTTAATTAGAATGCTAATGACATCGCCGGCAGTTGATCACGCAGTGTCATCAGCCGACTCAGAGATTCACCTACCTCGTATTAAAGAGTAATTATTACCACAGGAGGCATGCAGGTGACAGTGGTTCCTAAATGATAACCTAGCTGGAGTCCAGGCAGCTGCCGGGATGACACATGTCGATGAAGGATCGCTTAGGGGGTTGAACAGCTGCAGCAAAATTACGCCTGTGCTTTGCGAAACCTTACTGTAGAAAGAATAAAATACTAGACCAGAATTCAAATAAGGTTACCAGAAGACTGGAAAGTTCAGGTTTGGCTAACCCGTCATCGGTCAACATCAAATATTGATATATGTACGTTGTATAAATTCTACTACTTTAGAAGTGCACAAATGGCGGTCGTGGCCGTTCAAAGGCTGTAGAAGAACTTGCAGTGAACTGCTTTGAAATGGTAACCAAGCCATCGAGTAAATACAATTTCAGGGCGGATGACGGTAAGTTTGTGCTTACATAGGAGTTGCAGACTAGCGTTTCAAGAATTCGAAGCCGTACACTGCTTGGATTTAGGAATCGGAGTCGGACTTGGTCTATCCGACTCCGCAACTTTGGTGTCGACAGCTTTTCTGTAAATTAAATAAAATTAGGATAAAATATAGGAGGACTGAAATCCGGGTTGATGGTCAGAGATGCAAGTACCAGGCGGCAGTGACGGAGAAACACTGAGCTGAATGTGACGGTCAGCTTGTGCCATGAATGTATTACTTTAATATGTAAATTTAACCGTTGTAAAATTATCATCTTGCTTGACACTACCATCAGTATACACAGTACAGGTATTTGCATTATTCTTTTTACTTGCCTAATTTAAGCCTCCTTATATATCGCCATGTTTTCTGCGACCAAAAACGAAGAGGAAAAAATTGCTACAATAACATAAAAAAGCCACGCGGGGGCGAAGCAAGATTGGGAACAATGCAAGTCCGGACAGAAAAGGCGCCACAGACGACACTGCTTGTGTATCACCGGCATACCAATGATGCACAGTTTCATTAATGAAGTCGTAGAAATATTAGCATATAAAAACGTTTTTCATTAGAGGAATGTATCTCTAACTTTTATTTTTTGTTAACGGGACGTGCATGGAAATCCATGGTAAGTACGAAAATAATGATGAGGAGGAACCTCTCTTCGATCGTCAGTGCACACATTGCATTCGCGCTGCAGAGCTCGACTGCATGCTATGTAAGGAACCAAATATAGAAAACGCGATGTCTTCCAATATGCACGTAACGTGCAGCCATTCGAACCTCATAGGCTCTTCACAATATATTGCGCAAAAGACCACTTTCCTTCCTACAGTATTCCTATCGTATTCAACAAGTGATTCAGTGATGCGCATGACACCAAATTAGCAAGAACTATGGCTATTGTATACTATCATCGTAACCGCACGGCCTCTTTAGATGATGATGCACTTAGATTGAAGGTTCAAGTACCATGCATGTTCAAAATATGAACGGAGACGTCCAGTTCTTCAATGTAGAAACAGCGTATCTACGTAGCCTCCTCTTCAAAAGATGATGCATAGGGAAGGTCCACATACCAATTGTGTTAGAAATTTGATCTGAGTGACGCCCAGGACACCAAACACGGGAAGCGTCAACTTCTCAAAGAGATATTACATCCGAACATTAAAGCTCGCAGCATCTGGAGCAGATGGGGCAAACAGGAAGATACCTTCGTACTTCAGATGCCGAGCGTGCGTGAGCTGCGCATCGGAAGGCGCATACAAAGACGTGCTAGCAACCGAGGATATGGCCGTCCTTGACGCTCGCAGCAGGGAACCCACCTCTGGGCATCTACTACAAGGATGAGGCCCCAAGTTTAAGGTCGTTGGGCAACCGACAAGGACGTTTTTTGTGCGCGTTTATCCGCGCTGATGGGCTCAGCGCAGTCACCTCAGCTAGTTACCACATGGGCGATGGGTGCGCTAGAACAAATAAGAAGCTGAACACACGCTCGACGATGTTCAACTTCATTCAAACCAAGGAATCCAGCGAAACATCATGAAATTTAATGTTTGTGTAGCGTAAAATCATAACAGTCACTAGTGTCCGTAAAAGAATCGCCATCATTATAACATTTACTAGTGGACCCGTGCGTGAAAAATTCCCGCAATAATCGATATGTTTGCCTACTATCCATAGGCGGAATCTTCGGAATACTCTCTGACTTACTTCTTCATTTTTTTTCATGTATTCTCTGTCGTGCTCTCATCCTTAGGTCTTCTATATCGCAAGACAGAAGTATAATCTTGAGTAAAACACTCCAATAAACTTGAATGCAACGCCAGTCAGGTTAGCTTATATGCAATGCTAGCGGTCCGTAGCAATGATACCGCTGATACCGTCTTTCCAACTCAAATATCTGCTTCATTTGAAGTGTTGGAATTTTGGTCTATGAAGAGAAAACTGCTTCGTCAAATACGAAAAGCAGTGCGCTGGAGGAAACGATTGTCTACTGCCCGTGAAAAATCACCCCCTCCAGAGCGCTTCGTCGACCATCTGCCGAATTTATACGTTGTGACCTGAGAGAAAAAAGTTATAAAGTCGGACTCCAGAAGCTGTATACATAGTGTGCCGATTTCAAGTAGTGTTTCAAGAAAGAAGAGTCTTCAGATTAAGGGATAAGGATCAGCCTTCGCCATCTTTTACAACCTGGTTATCGATTTACAAAATCTGGAAACTGGCTTATTTTTCGCATATCTATTTCCTTCAAAGCGGACACGAAATAAATAAGTAAATAAATAAATACACGAAGCGTTTTATTATATATGGATTATTGCACTTTCCTGGTTTCACCACCGCACTATTACAGTATTATTATACAGAAGGGTAGAAGACTACCATTCAGTTCGTTGGTGAACAATAGGTGAAAGAATTAAAGAACATGGAGTAGATTGGAAGAAATGTGGAACGCATGTATAAAGGAGTTCCCGAAGAGGATCAGTGAGACGCATGGGAAAAATAAGCTGAAAAAACTAAGCAAAGCATCAGCAGCAAGATCATGAAAATCGACAGTGAAAAAAAAATAACGATAACACAACATCAAACAAAGAATGTTCTCACTGCCAGAATTTGAAATATTCAGTTACAGAAACACTGCGGCTGAGGAACCAAAACCAAAAGTCTCCGTACTAGAAAATACAAGGTTGTGGTGTCACAGTCAGCAAATTTTGAGGGCCAGGAGTCTGAGTAAGGAAGTGGGAAAACCAAAACCAAGACTTGGGGGGTGGGAGTCGGAGTCAGTAAAATGGACCAATTTTATGAAGAGGACACGGACTCGATAGGAGGCTAACATTTTGGGGTTCCAAGGAGTCGGATCTGCAACTGGCAATGCCCAGGAATCGGACTCTCGGAATCGGTAACCCTGCTAAAATACCAAGCAGCAAGCGGAAGGAGCCCATAAGCCAGTGGTTCCCAACCTTTTCTACGTTTTGTACTCAGAGAAAAGTTTTAAATGTGCTCGCATTCCCTACAATATTTATACCCCAAATGATTAATTAAATTAAGCGAAATTTGGTGTGGAACAAATTTATGTCGATTTTCTTCATGACATGGAAATAAGTCAAGGTTTCGCACCCCCTAAAATGTCATCTTATCTCATACCAGGGGGGCGAGCACCCCTGGCTGGGAACCCCTGAATGCCATAGACTCTCAAAACAGCCCTGTCCCCAGCTACATCATTAGGTTACCAATGGGATATTGGTTTTCAAGGCTATCCAGGCATGTGCTCCCTTGCATGTCCAGTATGTGGGTGTCGAGCACTCCCTTCTTCTTTCGTACTTCGACACAACCAGAATATTTCACTGCTAATAGTATTCATTATGCGTTAATTATCTGCTCTTCATACCACCCTCTTCGGTTCGTTTCGCTTCACCGCCCCACATATCTCGCCGTCGCTCCCAGGGAGGATGAGCGGAGTCATCCACTTGTATTTCCATTAACATAAGAACATTTCCTTAAGTGCAGAGGACAGGAATGTCCGGCTTAGCAGGTAAAAATTTACAACAGCCACGTTTTATCAACTACCATTGCATGGTCGCTGCTCATGCGCAACTAATTCCATTATATTCCTGCTGGGGCAGGACTCTACCTGACGGAGCGGGCATGATAGCAGGGACCCTTCTTCTGCGCCAGTATTCAGTATAATACAAAACCACTCGTAACCCATCTTGATCCCTTTGCTTCCAAAAAAAATTTTAATGCATTTTAGAAAATAGTAGTGGTAGTAGTAGTAGTAGTAGCATTCTATGGTTTCTACCGCACCACTGCAGCGTGTGATGCAAGCATTGAGGCTCGGTACGGCCGACGAGGAGTGAGTCGGTAACGAGTCGGTCTCGCGCGCTACTAGGGGCAGGGAAACAAAGCTCAAAAACATCACAAAGACACGAGAAAGGAAAGAGGGAACGAGTGATCTCGTATATAAACCACTAGTTTTGTTATTATCATAGTTTGACCAAAGAGTTTGGCATCATCCAAGGAAAAAAGAAACATATCGTAATGATTATCAAACTAAAGCAGGGGGATAACTTATCCCCTGGGACAACAAACATCACGAAGCTAAACTAAATAATTTATGTAAATGCAGTAAATATATATAGGCATGCCTTTAGCAAACGAAATATATTGATTTTGTGCAACAATTTTTTATTTTATTGATGTACATGACAGACGTGCAAATGTTGAAATAAATATAAAATTATACATCTATACCTACACAAAGTGGCCAAAAAAAGCCGCGCACTGCATTTTGACTTACTACATATTTTTTTGCATTATTTTATTAACAGAACTCTTTTGCTTCAGCACCACTGCATACAGTAACATGCAGGAAATGTTTACCAAAGAGTAAAGACTTGTTTTGAGGGTATACAGAATTCTGAATTTTCATTTACATGGGAGAAATGAAGACCCGTGGAAAAGACACTGCAAGATGGATCACTGGCTTTGCGGGCTGTCGCAATACCCTAAAACGTCAATCATACACCGCAACAGTACTTGACTCTTAGGTCTGACGCTGGCGGCCCAAAATAGGCAACGGTAAAATGTGATTTTCTCAAGAGCTATTCTTTTCCCCCTATCTAATACTGAAGAAAAAAATTCCGTGGTACCGAACATTTTTCGTGCGGAGAAGGTATCTTGGATACGGCGGGGACGCACTTGGGAGCTTGCCTGCATGACAGTGTCTGGACATGTTCATAATAGCTCTTGAGAAAATCCCATTTTTCCCATTTTGACCGCGAGAGTCAGAGGCCACTTGGACCTAAGAGTCGAGTAGTGTTGCGGTAAATGCGTCAATCATTCTGAAAGAGTGTGAATCTGGAATTATCGAACCACGTTATATGTATCCAATTTCAACAGTCTTATTTCAGTGTCGTCAAGCAACATAAAACGTTTTCATGACCTGTAGCAAACACTAATAAATTCCTGCTGTCTTTGAATTGATCTAAATTTAACTTCTTTAACACTCGACGCACAATCCTCGGATAATTGTTATTAGGCCTTCACAAAACTCATTGATAATCATTTGTGTTCATGAACGTCTATCTCAGTTATCTAGAATTTTAGGCTTTCCACGATACCCACGAGTTAAATAGAGTTCGCCATCTTCTTTCCAGCGTGCTTCTGTTCTCAGTATCGTAATGATATTTACCTCCGCCGAGAATGTTATACTTTTGTCGTGTTTGACTGGTTGTTTGTATGTCCCAAATATAACTCAAAAAGTTACGAACGGACTTACAACAAAATTTTCAGGGATCGTTAATAGTAACAGATGATTAACTTTTGGCGGATATCCGTTAATCAGTTTGTTTGTCTGCCTATTTTTTCTTAGTGCCATAACTCAAACAGTTATGGACGGATATTCATGAAATTTATATGAGTTATTGGGCTTGTTACGAACAGTGAATGGCCAAATTTTTGTGTTTATCTGTTAGTTCGTTCATTTGTTTATTGTGATTATCAATTTCGTGCTTGTTAGCACAATAACTCAAAAAGTTCGGAATGGATCTTAATGAAATTAAGAGGAGTTCTTAGTAATATTAAAAGACATAGATGATTAAATTTTGGTGCAGATCGGTTGGTTCGCTTGTGTGTTTGACCTATGTTGGTCGTAATGTTTGTTAGCAGCATAACTCAAACAGTTATGAAAGGATCTTAAAAAAATTGCAGAACCAGTCAACAATACCAAAAGGCACAAATGATTGGATTTTGGAGTTGATACAAAAAAGAAATCATGGTTTGAGAGCCAATTTGAATTTTTCGTTACCGTTGTCTTGCTTGGCGGAGGTATGCGCTCTCAGAGTGCTCTAGTTCGATCAATTCGGCACAGATACTGCAAGTCGATATTTCACGAGCATGAAGCCCAATGACTCTTCCTTTATCAAATCCACAGGTTTTCATTTCTCCGATGTAAATAAAAATTCACATTTCTATAGGCCCTCAAAACAAGTCTTTCTTACTTGATAAACACTTCTATAGAATGTTAGCGCATGTACATGCACTGGTACAGATGAACTACGAAATAAAATAATGCACAAAATATAGAATAGGTAAAAATGCTCTGTGCCACTTTTTTGGCATATATATCATAGGCTAAGGCCTTTCTTTGCTGCTCTTCTGTCTCATGACGACCATGCATGCGTTCTTTCAATGAAAGTGAAGGCATCAGCACGAATTGATATTAAGGCGATGCAGTTAAAATATTAGATGAAAAGTTAAAAATTCTTAGGATCCGGCTCACCTTTAAATTAGAGAGGGGTCTTCCTTGGTGGGACAGGCCACCTTCTGCCCCCCCCCCNCAGCACGAATTGATATTAAGGCGATGCAGTTAAAATATTAGATGAAAAGTTAAAAATTCTTAGGATCCGGCTCACCTTTAAATTAGAGAGGGGTCTTCCTTGGTGGGACAGGCCCCCTTCTGCCCCCCCCCCCCCTCCCACTTATATGTATTGACATGTGATGCAACACATGCAATAATGGATTTCAACGTAAAGGAACACAATTGCTGTTGATTGAGATAGGTCGACACGCTTCCACCAATCACAATGCCTCTAGTATATGTTCTGTAGCGAGAACGAAGTGGTTCCGTACTATTGCCTTTGGCGGTGAGACGATTGCATGGCGATATCGCCATCAATTATATACCACATTATTGATATACATCCTACGGCTAAATGCGTATACAGTCGTCCAGACAATTAGCTCGCGCTGCTTTTGTTAGGAGAAAACATTCGTAAGGAAAGGAAGACGAGCATACTACACATAACTACTGTGGTAGCAACGCTCCGTAGCTGATTTACGACTTTGGCATCTATGCCGGACCAGAAGTTTGCTAGGCGTTCCCGAATGACGAGTTTTTTAACAGAAATTAAACACTATCTATAGGCACATTATTCCAGAGCAGATTAGTGAAGCCAATATCTCCGCTTCACAAGCGTGTATATTGGTACTCATGTGAAGCTATACGTACGCTATAGTCTGTGGTTCCTAACCAGAACATCAATACATAAGCTGAACCGCTTCCAGGACAGAAATAAACACGAGAGACTGCGGTAAAATGACGCTAGAGGAACTGCGTATCAATAAGTAAGGACCAACTATACGCTGGTGCACACAACAAATGCTCTAGATCTAGTTTACGAAAGCTAAAATGCTGAGCAACAAATGTTTCAGTTGGCCGGCCACATGCAATGACTGAGCGTACTATTATTATATGCAAAATTATACATTTGATCCTCAGTTAACTAAATAGTTCTCCATATGTATGAAACACGTCATACTAAATTAATACATAGCGCTTGGTGTGCTTATACACACTGTTATCTAGCCTATCATATACAGTGCATGTGCCCTATTCAATACACTCTGAAATTATAGGAGCAGTTCCTGATAACAAGTTGGTACCTATACAGTGAATGAGAAAACTATTGGAAGTATAGCAATAAAAAGACACGAGCAGTCAAGGTTGAGAGCAGTTCCTTGTATGGCGCGGCAGAGCCTCGCTGACGCACGACGCAAGCAGCGCTGACTTTCTCCAACACGAGGAGGTTGGGGACCCAAAAAGTAGGTTTGGTGGAGGGAGGCCCAGGGAAGACAATGCCACGCACCACAGGCGGGAGGAAGTCAATGGAGGACCTCACGTCTAACCTCTGCAGCGATTGGGTCGTTAGCCGCATCACAGCGTATATCGAATAAGTTATATTCAGACGTTAGACATCAATAGTAATGCAAAGATATCATAAATATCACCTTGTCAAAACAGAGAACGCAACGATAGCCTAAGAGGGAACAAAATCCCTGGGAAATATGTAGTTACACTTATTATGATTGTCGCTTCTTCTGAGAGTAAGTTTTGTGTTCGAGCGGCGCTTCGTAAGTTGAGGTAAGGCTTTATTGAAGACTAATGGCGGTTTCCCACTTCTATATGTGGTACCACGGTGACAGGCGCAACTAGAGATGGCAATAATTTCAAATAACGCTAGATGATAAGGACGACAAGTCATGGTAAATGGTTCACGGCGCCGCTAACGCTATGTAAGAGCACAAAAGTAGGCTTAAAAGAAACGTCGAGACGGACAATATAAAACAAGATCGGGATTTCTCTTTATTTCCGCCAGCCGACATTAGATTTTGACCATGCACAGAATTTTCCTCAGAAACGTAACTCCCTCTGAGCTCTATCTCTGCCCGTTTAGTCCGAGCATCATTGGTATGAGATTGAGAACTGGCTCCGCCCATCATGTACACGGAATTTGATTGATGGTTTCCTAGCAAAAATGGTAAACTTTTTTCGCCGAAGACTCTTTTTCGCTGCTCGGAGAAAACATATCTCAAGCGAAATAAACAAATGATAATCGGGTGGGTGATTGGTAAACACTACGGTATATGATTAGAGGACTGAGGGCTCACATGCAGGCTCTCTCGTGATACCTACTGAGGTTCGGCATGCCACGATGGTAATCTTTGGAAAAACTAGAGCAACTTGCGAATGAGGTTAAACAATGGTAGGTATGGGTGATAAGAATTTTCGCCCAATCAAGAAAGCTACTACAATTTGCATTAACAGAAGGGTTTTTCCGTTTGCCATATATAGAAGAGATTTTAGGCTCTCGATCTTTAGGGTATAGTTTATGAATAAATCCCCAGAAATCAGGTGTTCTTGACGGGTCTTAGAGTAATGAAAGGAACATTAAATATAGTCGTGACTTATGTCACAATTGAGAAGAAGATGAATAGCAAAAAGACACAACGAGAGAAAAGAACAGTGGAAATGCACTAGAGCAAGGTGGTCCAAACGTCGATCAATCCATAATTTAAATTAAACGCTATAGCTGAAGAAGAGAAGCAAAATGAAATTTAGGATATGCGAAATAGCCGAAAAAATGTGTACATAGGTACTGCGATTTCACTTTGGTAATCGTTAACAACACACAAGCAAATGGATAACTGAAGAGCCACCATGCACACGACGTATTTGAAATCATTAGTTACGAGAAAATACAAAACAGTGCTGTATACTACATCTTTTCTTTTCTTCTCTTTCGGTACATTTATCGTTAAAACAACTATTTCTTTCTTTAATGAAAGCATCATAAACAGCAAACATACGGGAAACCGTGTAGTTCCAGTATTGCCTATTGCCATACGATGTGCGTATAGAGAATAAAGAGGCTGATCAGTTGAGTAGAGCTGATCTAGTAACGGATAATCTCCTCCTTCGTCCAGAGAGGCTATAGTGTTATGACAGACTCCTCGTATTCCCATAAGGGAATTGTGTGTTCCAAAGGGACGACGAATTGGGACCACAGATTCTTCGCTTTCAAGGTCCTCATATGAATATTAGATTGTATGCACCCCTTGAGGCAAATAATCTTCGATGCTTCAAAGAAGAGCATATTCTGGAAAACATGAGAGGATTGCCTGCATAGGGCGAAAGACTGATATATACTCCAACAGCCTGCATCATCGGAGGTAAGAGAATTATCATACCAATGAAAAATGACGCAAATTTTGTGTATTCATGAAAATGTTAGACCGCAGCAAGGTCAAACAACAGCAAAAATTTTATGTAGTCGCAGCAGCAATTGAATAATCAGCTTTCAAGAGAAAACAAATTGGACACATATACGACGGGATGGGGAGTGGAGAAAGAACAGAGAGAGTAAATGTGAATAAAAAACAAAACAAAACAAATATCATTTATTATCTCGTATACAGGGTACAATGGTTACTCCTATCGAGGTTTTCTTTTTGCCTTAATTCTAGAATTTTGAAGATCCAGTAGTGTGAAGAGCAGGAGAAGCAGTCCGTGCTGAGAGTCAATTTAGGATCCCTCATCGTGCATCGCCTGGCCTCTCGATGCTGAAGTGCTCCACGTAGTGTAAATCCGCAGCGTGCCGTCCGGGGAATCGAACCCGCGCCTTCGTTGATGCGATGCCGAACCGTTGTCACTTCACCACCGAGAGGTCTTTATCTAAATAAAAAATACATATATTAAATGTGTGGAAGTCAAGTAACCAAAAAAATTATAATTGAGTGACAGCAGCTTTAAAACAAATACTTTTCTGATTACTTTCTCAGTGACGAAATCACTGTAGTCGATTTTCACACGAACTATCAAGTTTACCACTAACACAGAGCAGTCAACTAGCGAACTCAGGGCCGAGAAACCATTTCCTCAGCGTGACACTCGTTCCCCAGGTGTATAATTAGGAATCCAGGAGAAACGATCACGTTCCAAAGAATGAGTAGGCAATCTAGAGATACGTGAACGAGAGGCAGACAACCAAGATAAAAAAATGCGAAAGGGCTGCTTAGCTTAGCAGAAACAACTGATGCGTTGGACCTGCTAAGCCTGAGCGTGGTGCGTTCCAGCGAGTTACCTTCAGCGACCGATCCGTATTTGGATCTCATACCTGGAATCGTCGAGACGTACATACAGGGAATCTCAGCACGAGAGCAGCGCTGTTTAATTGATTTCGCGGCACTCCGTTCCACATGAGAGCGAGCAGCAGTTATGAAGCTCAGGATGACGTGGGCAAATCGAGGAGCAAAACCGTACATTTTTGAGAGGGCAACGGACCGCGGGGATCTCCAGGCAACACCGACACCCCCTCCAGCAGGCAGCGGCGGCGCCGGGGATGTGCAGGGATATGGAGCAGGAGAGCAGCAGCTTTCTCTGCGCCGGCCGACCGGCGTGGCAGCCGAGCAAGCGAAACAGACGCAGCGAGGCAGCAATGGCAGTAAAAACATGGGGAGTGACAGCAGGGATGGCAGTAACGACCAGCCGGCAATGATTGAGAAAAGAATTGGTACCACGAAGGGAGGTAATCAAATCAACCACAAATAAAACATTGGTGTCTCGCAGGGTTGGCATCGCGAATGAGTGGGTGAGTTAATACGTTGTTTAGGCCTGCATTAGACACACTCCAATGTTACAAAAAAACAAGGGATACTGAACATATCGAGGAAAACGTGAAATCCAAAAACGAGCAGGTTCGCTCGCAAGGAAACGAGTCTGGAAAGAAGAGTAACAAAATAATGCATCAATAAGAGTAAGGATGTGGATGGAAGCACAGCTAGTGGGCACGCAAGACAGACATCCCGAATGTCAAGCTAAACGCTAAGGTAACCTATGAGTTTTCCTAGAGGCACTACTCCTTATAACATAGGAGGGAGTGAACTGTAACGCTACGGCCTGTGGACCATCTATGCCCACTGAGAGGAGGATGACATTGTTTACAAGGTCGATCATACTCGGAACAGCAGTGGATATACATAGCAGGCACAATAAAACTTGAGCTACGATTGGAAGAACTGGTTGCAAAGAAATAGAACATCAAGAACCTGGTATCCGTAACACGTAGCTGCTAACACTCCACGTGAAATAAGGATACTTCCAGTGAATACTAATCTATTCTTTGAGGCATTTTGTACCCAGCAATTTTGCCAAGATTACAAAATTCTACAGGCATGGAGCCCTTACAGTTCGAAACAATGAGAAATGTAAAGAACGAACAGGAAAACTGAAGGTAAACAATTTAAACACAGGCCAATGCATATTACCGTCGGGCAAAGCTAAAATAATTCATGAAATACATACGCCAACTATAGTTTTTTGCTTTAGACACAACCTGTCCTTACATGAAAGGCGCGGAGTACACAGGCGATTAAAAACATTGTTGTGAACCTAAAATTAATTCAACGATATAAGGCCGTAGACGTAAATTTGATATACGAAGAGTAATTTATCTACCGCTCATGCCATAAATACATAGTTCCGCTATGAGCTATGTGATTTCGGCGCTCAAGCAGCGCTGTTGGATAAGAACGAGATTAGCAGCTTTGTCTTTTCCTGATCCTCCCGCAAATTCAGTTCCGAGATTACTATTTCTTTGTTAACATTATTTACCTACAGGCACAGACCTAAATGTAGTGTTAATTTTTAAATCTTTTTACTACATTTTTTTCCTCTGACCTTAAGTGGTCTCTCAGCTTGCGATTCGCTGGCTCTTGCATGCGTATCTGTCGGCATATGTGAGACAACTACTAAAATGTTAACTGAATTCCTTAAACATTATTATCAAGAATTCCTTTTATCTTGAGCCCTGACGAATTTCACAAAAGAAGCGGAATTCTTCGAAAGAGCAAGTTCCTAATTTTGTGAGTGAGAAACCAACGCTTTCTATATGAACGCCAGACCAGTAACATCCCTAAATTGTACTGTCCGATGCAGACTGATGGAATGTTCGGAGACATTCTACGCTTAAAAAGTAACCCTTAGGTTAACTACTGAACCCAATTACTTAACCTCAAGCCTGTACGAAGCCTCAGCCCTTTCAGGGATATTAATATTCTCGTAGAATTCATCACTGATCACAATATCTCGTTCGTGAAATAACTTGAAATTACGCGAAAACTCTCGGGAAATCTTGCTAAAACATACGTTGTTTAAAACCTCTCTAGATTCAACTACGGTGATTTAAGAGATAAAAAGGGATACGCAGTAGTACAAATACAGTACATGGAACCCATACACGAGCGAGTTCCCACAGTGGATCAGCGCCTATGGGAACAGAATATCAACAAACAAGAGAAAGAGCAGAAGCATCATGCATTAGTCCTAGAATGAAATCGGAAGAAAACATAAAGGTGGGCAGGAAAGACGAACGTCCCAAAGGCCAAGCTAACCTATCTACGGGGTCCCATGGAGCGCTGCTCCTTATTACATAGGATGGGCGGACAAAAAACACCTATGCTTTTGAGCTAACTACCATAGCTATGACACTCGGGTATAAAACTAGAGCAATTACGCTGAGTTTTGAAAATAAAATTAATTCAAGAACCTATATAAGGAGCCCCTCCGTTATGCAAACTGTTCAGGTCTTCTAAACAACCAAACGACTGAGCTTGAGAGGCTACCTAAAGAGATGCAATAACCTCCAAAGAATTCAGTGTAATGCGAGCTCACTGCCTACGTTAAATTCGCCCTCCACTAGTACGCTGCAGTGGGCACACTTCGGTATTTCCCCATCGGGGCAGCTGTGCCCAAACAGGCTTCCCAGATTCCATGAGATCGCATAAGGCCGAGTTCACACGACAGCTATTATAGTTCCTTGTACGCAGCACGAAGGGTTGGTACATCTGGCGGCGCCCTTGCAAAGTATACGACTGAGTATCTACCAAAAGGTTCAAGATTTTCTAAAATGTTACCGGTTATGTAGTTGCCTTCTCAAGTGTCACCGGTGAAATTTTGGAAGGACCGTATCTACATTTGTAGCGCATCAGCGGAAATTTTCGTGCTCACACATTGTTGCCTAACAGTCAAGTACTGTTGCGGTCTATGCTTAAATTGAAGAAAAATTTATGCATAATGCAGTACGTAAACATAACGTGCGACAGTAAATTAATATCGTGCATTTTGTGAAAATATAATACGTACCTATACATATTTAATCATGATGACTTTTAACATGACTAACAAATAATTCCTGCAAGTTTCATAAGGTTTCACTCAAATATTTTTGAGTTATTGCGCTAACAAACATAAAATCAAACACAGCAACAAAAATACGAACGAAGATACAGATCATCACAAAAATTTGGTCATTTACTCTTTATGTTATACCTAACAACACATGTAAATCTCATTGAAATCCGTCCATAACTTTTTGAATTAATTTAAGGCATTGGGAAAAATAAGGCAGACAAACAAACAAACGGATGGACGGATCTTCACCAAAAGTTAATCATCAGTTCCTCCTAACATACCTACCAATCTCTGTAAATTTCGTTAAAATCCGTCCATAACTTTTTGAGTTATCTTGGTGACAGACACACAGACAAGCAAACAGACAAAGAGACCAACCCGACGAAAATATAACCTCCTTGGCGAAAGTAATTAATGGCAAGTCGGACATAAAATTAGGACTGTTTAGTAGAGCCTACTGCATCTTATGCACCCAGGCGATGAGCCTGCAAATGGAAGGAATGCAACAGCAAGCGAAAGTAAAGACCGGGCGGGGGCTTTGGTGCACGGAGAGAGAAAGCGGCACGGCTTCGGACAAGCTCCAATGCATGACAGCTTCGACGTCAGTCTGCACCGGAACGTTTGGCAAACGTGCCGGATCGCTTTTTTAGCGACGTGCTGTACGACTATACATGTTATTCAAGCCGATGCAGTAACAATACGGTGTGTCATGAGAAGAAAGGGAATTGACACGGAGAATAGAAGTCAAATGGGACCCTGCATACAACGATGACTTCTGCGGAAGGAAATGGTAAATTGGAAAAGAACAGGAATGCCTGAACAAAAGACAGGGTATCAAAAAGAGTAGAAAAGAAATGGTAGGAAAATAGATTAATTAAGAAGGCCTAACAAAGCGTCAAGAAAAAGAAAACCTAGGCTCTAAATAAAAAAATTTGCAAGGAGCACAATCAGAATTAGCAGCAAATTGGTAATCGCTTAATCAGAATGATTGGAAAGACCAACAAAGGGAAAATATCAACGAGTAAGATGCTGTTAGAAAAGGAAAACAATGGACGTGAAAACTGTACCTACTATATTTTTGATTATGGAACTAAAACTGCGTGGAACAAATTTTAGAAATATACGACCTATACAACAAAGGAGGAGATTCATAAGTCACAGAGGCAGCAAGATCATCAAGATCAAACAGAACGACAAGAACCGCTACGCCATTGATCACATAATGTCGGTTCTACAAACTGACAGTGAACACAATAACACATTAGCATATGTAACGGACGTAGAAAAAAAGTTTGTGTTGAAGGACGACAAAATGCAACTTCACCGTCAATGACATTGGTAAAGATTACAAAGGCGTCACACTGAGCAGAAGAAGAAAATAGCATAAAGCATAATGAGGAAAGAAGAAACGCTTGACACAGGAAGCTTCGTCCTGACGACGAGGTGCCGGTCTCACATTGTGTTTGCTGTTCGTGATGAACTCCGAGTTTTTTATGGTCCACTAACTAGAGCGGCGCGTGAGGCAACTGGCTTGTGTTTGGCAACATCGCGTGGTGCATCTGCTGCAGCACACGCACCAGGAGTACAGTACAGTACTTCCGAGACCGTCCGTGAAGGTGCAAAAAACTAGGTTTTGACATTGGCTTCCGTCATTGTGGTCATTCGATATAAACTGTGGATATTCTAGAAGCTACAAATAACAATAAAAAAAATTTTAATGAGCAGGGATAAGTGTGGGTAGATGATTTATTGTAGTTTTCATTAATGATCTTATTTTCATCACGCTCACCCGATTTACAAAAATGGTGATTGGAAGATCGGAATGAACAGGGGACATAAGCAGTTGTAAATAACATTGTAAAGAGGGCGACAGTGTATAGGAACAGAAAGCTGGCAGAAGGATGAGGAGGAACGGCCTACAGCCAACACCAGAGAGCGAGTATCACAGCAAAGGAAGCACATCGGGCACGAAGGACGATGTCTCGCAAGCGCTACAAAAATTCTAAGAAAGAAAAAAACTTGAGCGAAAACGTAAGTACGGGTAAACGTTACGTTTGGGCAAACCATAGTGAGAAAAAATGACATAAAATGGACAGGAAAATAAAAAATACGTTACTAAACAGCGAAAGTAAACATGCATCCGATGGAGTGCGCGCGAATTGGAAGAGAATGAGACATTGCAGCACCGTACGGGGATAGACAGGGTGGACAGCTTGGGGGAAGACTGTATGAAAAGAAGATTTCTTGTCGGATTACGGAAAGGAGCAGGGAAGTTAATAATCTGGGCACTACCACAAAACAACAGGTAGAATGCATTTCGATTAGAATTCGATTAAGTTTTATATGATAGTTGCGAATAGTAATCTTTAAGCGCTGCTACTAGAATATATTGTTACTCACGGAACTGCGACGCGGAGATCCGAATAGCAAGCAATTCTCGGAGGACACAGAAAATCAACAACTCGTCAATACAACGACTGCAGATGGTTCTTTGCAAGAGGGACATTTCGGGCAAATGAGAAGAGTTTTCACGTAAGGCATCACTGAAAAACCACATAAAAAGTGTTACGGCTCTAAAAGAAAGCGAATAGGTCTGAACAGATCCACGAAAGAGATTGTGTGTCGACAAAAGTTAGCAAGAAAAGACTGCTGTTGTTAGCGTAAAGTTACAATAACTTACAAAAAAGGTATACAGAGGTAAGATCCTGCGTTGTACACTTAAAAATCACGATTCAAACGAATAATGAATGTTCCCATTCACGCATTCCAAAACAGCATTCAATTTCCAAAGGATTTAGTATTTTTCTCTACATATCCGAAAACACATTTCTGTTCACTGCTACTTATGAAAAGAATAATTCTCGACTAAAAATATGTCCATGCTTTGTAAAACATAACGTTTCGGCCATTTCCTACTGGACCATTCAACGGAAACATAGAGAAATTAAAGCACAGCAATTAAATGAATAATTTCCAGCATAACCACCACGTTAATGATAATCCTATAGCACAAAAAATGAAAGAGGATGCAATATTTGCATCAATGTGCTGCGAAATAGCACATTTCTGCTGATGCAAAAACTGTAACTCTTTCAGGGTTCCACTAATAGTGCTTTGGTAGGGAAAGCGCTAGTGAAAGCCCAAACGGCCTCTCTTGACAAAAAAAAAAATGAGTCAAAACCTAGACATGTTTCTGCATTCATCAGGTAGGCTAATAGGGCATAATTAATGTAGTTTTGAAACGTAAACGTAGCTGTGAAAACTTAAAAATTGCGGCGCTATAATTACTTACTGAAGCTATTGCAAATATGGTCAACATGGAGCCTAGACTTCCTGCCACACCATTCGCCGGCCAGTGTTGTTAATCAAGAAAGTAAAGACTGTATAATGAACATAATTATAATACTTTCACCACAGTATGTACTACGGGATACGTACCTATGTGCTAGGGCAAATATTATTCTTCAAACCCACACATGTTTCCACAACTCATAAAGCGGGGCATAATTGCATGATAAAGCAATCCCAGGATTCTCTTCAATTTACGGTACTAAGAAATGACATATTTGCAAGTGCAATTCATTACGCATATATTATTTTCACGATAAACGTGACAGCAAGATTTTCTTCACCGTGCCTTTTTAAATAAACAATTGCGGCAGCGCAGTCATACTGCATAGCGTCCTAGCTTCTAATAATCGTTGTTCAGCGCTAATTGCCAACGTAAAACTTGATGCCAATTATTTTGTACAGTGAATGCAATTGCAAGGTTGACGCTCTGTGATACTAAGCCACAGTTTAAATGTCCACTGCAAGTGAATCTTAATAATACCGGAAATCTAAGATTGGGTCTGTACATTGTACAATCAGACAATGCAATTTATACCTACAGCAAATGAAAGCAGAGCAATTAAATGAACAGAATCGTAGGATTTTTTTTATTAGCTGTGCTACGAATTCATAAATTTGTCCAACCAATTTACAGCGCAATCATGGCTATAATAACAGTGAGTGCAGGATTTTTTTCACCATAGCTGAGATACGAATCAACAACTTTGGCTGCGCAATTTATCAAGCAAATAATAATCGCATAGTGAACACGATTGCACGATTTTCCTTACTGTAGCTGTGCTACAAATTAACAAATTTATCCGCGTAATTCATAATACAAATTATAATTGCATAATGAACACGATTGCAGGATTTTCCTCGCCGTGCTGCGAATTAACATGCAACCCCCATTTCATCAACGTCCTTCCACGCATCCTCGCGCTGAAAAGACTCCATTGTACTTGGCTGTCATTAAGGCCGTAGTGATGACAGTAAATCGCTTCAAAACTGCCACTGAAGATGAGATAATAAAGTGCCAGAGTTGAGGGTCTATGTGCTTTATTCGAACGGGCCCCGCGGCGCTCCTCTCACTATAACGCAAGAACTACAACGAACAATGGGCAGGGAAAGAGGACGCGCCACCGGTACAATGGCAGGCCAGAGCAGTAATCTCTCGAGCTGTTCCCAAACCTTCAAACTTTGAGAGATCCCGGGATAAGAAAGAGATAAGGGTGAATGAAGCAAGCTGATGGGTTGAATATACGGTGCAGAATTATGGGGGGCAGTGATATGGAAATTGAGTCATGGAGTAAATCAGTTAAGACCTGGCACTACGTGAGACACGTCTGTACTGAAGTTTTGATCATGCTGATGGTCTGAATATGGCGCAGAAGTAAGGGGCAATGATTGGGGAATTGAGGCATTGAATAATACGAGGGCCGGGCGTAAGTACCGGCGGCTGTCTGGGAATGGACATTTCGGTCCGTCTACTGCCTCCTATCAAATTAATTTATACATCTGTATTGAAGTTTTGATATTGCTGGTTTCGATGTAAGGTAGCGAATTATGGGAAATAGTGACCAACAATGTATTTGGGACCTGGTTAACCTTTTCACTTCTACGTAAAAAATGAATTTTCAGAGAAATAGCGCTACGGAATACATGATCGACTCGATCCTTTGGATCAATAATTAGTTCTGAATTTTGCTTTCTAAACTATGGTTGCCTTTAGAGCACAGCTTTCGCTTTAGCATCAGTTTCGCTCAAACTTGTCTGGGACTTCAGTCGCGACCTTTCGATCGATTCACCCGGTTTGGATCAAGTTCTGACAACAAGCGGAAACCGATTATACTTGAGCCTGTTTCACATTCAATACTGCTCCTTCCCAAACTCCAGGATTATGTCTGAGGCCTCTTAAAGCGTAAACTGTTGGTGATTACCGCCTGCAACTTGATCCAAAGCGGCGAATCGAAATAGACAGCGTGCAACTTAGGAAACATATTAGAGCTCAGCGTATTAGATTAACTAGACTATAGTGTGTAAATCGATGAGGCATTTTATTCCGAGAAGGGAGCACGATATTACCAAAGATGAGTCCCTAAGAAAAATATTTGAGCTCTCAATAACCGAACTCTTTTTTTTCTATAGGCGAATAGGCCAATTTTCAATGAATTCATACCACAGATTCAGTGCTTATGGTTATCATAAATTAATTTTTCGCCAGTTAACAACCAAGTGCAGGGCTTCCATTAGCTGGAGCTCCACGAAAACTATAACACCCCAGCACAGATGTGTACTGGAAAATAACTCCAACACTATACGAAACTTTCTTGGCGTCTCCGCTGCCATAAAATTTCTCGAATTTTCCACAGTGATAGCATAAAATTTAGGATGTTATCTTTTAAGCATTTATGGACCCACAGTAAAACTAGAGCACTCTGAGAGCGCATACCTCCGCCAAGCAAGGTAACGATTACGAAAAATTAAAATTGGTTCTGAGACTATGATTTTCTTTGTATCAACACCAAGATCTAATCATCTGTGCCCTTCAATAGTGTTAACAGCTACAGCAATTTTTTTGAAGATCCGTTCATAACTTTTTGAGTTATGCGGCTAACAAGCATTATGACAAGCATGAGTCAAACATACAAACGAAAAAACCGATCTGCACCAAAATTTGATCATCTATGCCTTTTAACATTACTAAGAACTCCGATAAATTTAATAAAGATCCATTGATCATTTTTTGAGTTATTGGGCTAACAAGCATAAAATTAAAAACAGTAAAAACGAACGAACAAATGGATCGTTACAAAAATTTGGTCATTTACTCTCCATAGCATAACTAACAACTCGTGTGAATTTCATAAATATCCGTCGGTAACTTTTTGAGTTATAGTATTGAGAAAAATGAGGCAGACAAACAAACATACAAACGGATAGATCTTCACCAAAAGTTAATCATCTCTTCCTCTTAACATACCTAACAATCCCTGTAAATTTCGTCAAAATCGGTCCATAATTTTTAGAGTTATGTTGATGACAGACAAACAGATTCAGAGACAGATAGACAATTCCGACGGAAGCATAACCTCCTTGGCGGAGGTAATAACAGACAAAAGCTCCTTAAGATCTTAAGAAAAACCAACAAATTTTTGCTCTACGTTTTCGATAATTTTGATGCCACGACTCTGCTCCGCAACATTTACTAAACGCATTTGACAGTGTAGCACTGAGGGTACCCTGGAGACCCAATCATAACATGAAGCCTTTTTCCTGCCTAGGATCTCTAACAAAATAAGCAGTAGGTGCCCATTTATCTATCTAGCACTATTTCCAGTCTAGCCTATGCACAATACGAAGCTTTAGGAACCTCGCCATACTTCGGTAGGTACTTTAAATTTAATCCACAAAGCGCAATTTTAAAAGATACCACAGTTGTCAGCATTATTTGAGATGTAAGAGACTTGACGCAATGTATACACTCTCCTCTGCAGTCACAAACCCAAAATGTGTGACGTTACGCCAGATAGAGTCGCGCGTCAGGACGCCATCGTGCAACTTTGAGGACGTCACATTTCTCGCTAATATTAAATATTGAAGTTCATTGGGCAGGAAGTCGAGACTAGCATACCGACATTACAATATCTGGAGGCGTGCGCAGGCCGACCAAAAGCGCGAGCTCAGCAAAGTTTGACGCGCGAACAATTGAAGCATTTCTAATGCTCTCAGCGTCATGACAGGAACATCAAGCAATGCATAATTTAACGCTTCCACAGCCGCTCGCTGTGTGAATAAGAAAGGACTACGCGACCTGCAATAGTGAGAGAGCAAGCGAGCGTACCTACGTAGAGTTGCAATCTTCTAGATATGGTTACGAAATGAAGGCCTGTAGTGTGGCAATGGCGCTACGATTTTCAGTAAGATTCGATATATATCTGTTGTAATGTGGTCGTTCGAAGAGATCCTACAGTTGCTATTATTATTAATCAAGAGAATTATTACCCATCACACAATATAAAACCGCAAGTCAGCTTCTAGGGCGGCCAAAAATTTACTTAGGGAAATGTTATTTGGCCCATTTTTTTTTTTTTTAGTTCAAGCATCCGCGCCAAAACACTATTCTTTGCGATCGGGGGACACAATAATGGTTTTCCGTATCCTTTCACGTGCTTCACGAGTGCACCGAAATTGTTGCCATCAATCCATGTCAAAAATTTTCACAATTCACAAGGTGGTACATCCGCAGCAATGCCTGTAAACATTCTGAACTAGGGTTTTCATCAATTTCTGCATTTTCCAAAGTTCACATAGAATGCCGCGTAGCCTGGGCGACGTAGTCCAACTCAAATAACAGAGACGCCGAGGCGATTGCGTTGCATTTATGACAAAAGAGTGCAAAGGATGATACTCAGGGTTCCAAATAGTAACCAACAGAGCGGAAGAGTCACATCGATAGACTGCGATGATGTCTGCCGAGGTGCGGTAGAGCTAATAGGCACAGACATCCTGCAGTTGGTGTTGTCTCGGCGGAATTCAAATATTTCCAGGGTTGTCACACTAGCGTCCAGAGCAGCGTCGTAGCGCGTCACGCTGAAAAATCTTTTAGTAGCTACTGCACGCATGGGGACACGGGCACATTAGTCTTAGCATGCAGTGCGAGAAGTGCTGAGGTGTACCATGAGAGGAACTATTGGAGTGGTAGGTCAGCGTCTACAGTGTCAGGTCTGGACGTAAAGAGAGAACGTGTGAAATGTCATGTCGAAATACCGAGGGAGGGAGACGCTCGAAGTTGACGACGTCATTTCTGAACACAGGAGGGAGACTGTCTGTAGATTCACAACGTCATGCTGAACTACATGACAGCAATAGATGATGCAATGAAAGTTCTGTCGGAAACCACGAGAGAAATATCAGAGGTGTAAAGTGCAATGTCGGAAACTAGCAAGAAAGAAGAATTCTCAAGTGCCACGTCTGAACACTGGCAAGGAGAAAGTTTGAAGGGTAGTGTCGCAGTACGTGAAGAAGAATCTGCGTATAGCCACGTCAAACTGGGAAGTTTCCTACTGAACCTACTGGCCAGGAACATTTGAAGCGTCCTGTGGGAATTCGCTGGCATGGAGGTCCACGATTCACGAAGCCGAGACGGACCGAGAGCCAGCTGCGGTATCACGTTCGAGAGCAGCCATAAGGAAGGGCGGATGTACGGAGCTCTTAACAAATCCCTCCTCTACTCCAAGTGATAAACTTATCATGCCGCCAGCATGCCAGAGCAGATCATGCACCGGGAGATGGTGCTTGAGTAACTGGGGTGTCGCTGAGAGCGAGATCACTTGAGCAACCTCCTTAGTGAAAGAGAGTGAGGCAGCTGCAGAGATGGATGAGCAAGAGACAGCAGTGTTGCACAGCTATGGGGAAGTTCTACTTCAGGATAGGTACCTATACAGAGCACGCATTTGGAAACTGAGCGAGTGAGTGGAGTTAGAGGATGCGTAAATACTGTAGAGTGGGAGTTGGTACTACGTGAAAATTGAGGGGTTCAGATTTAGTTGCTTCATAGATAAGCAGAATTAGCATCCAGATAACAATTGATATGATACCTAAGGAAAGAAAGGAAGAGACATGATTATTATGCCACATGAAGAATGCAAAAAAAAATAGGAATCCATGAACGGAGAAACAGACGGATGGCAACACCAAATTAGAAACTAAGAGGAAATTAGAGTAAAGTTTTAATATTACGATGATAACTTTGAGATATATATACAAACAACGATTTGGGAAAATGCAATTCAAGGCTAATTCAAGGTTTTCAAGGCAGATCTCGAGAAACTTCAAGGCCCTTGTACAATTAATTACCTACCTCTTCAAAATATCACCATGAAAAAAGTCAAATATTACTACGGTACCTATCTGATGAGAACAGCCAAAAACAAACGATTTTGATTGTATATTTTTACCATTCTCACCAATTCGAATAACATATTGCTCGACAGTTGCATTCATTAGTCTTCCTCCAACTTTTCCTGACCTGACACAACTCTATAGCCTAACTATAGGTAATGATCATGCACAATGAAATTCAACGCTACTTCTCATTTTTTGGAACAAGTTCAACAAATTCAAGGCATTTTCAAGGTTTTTAAGCCCATTAAAAAATTCAAAGCGATTTCAAGGTCGTTATACACCCTGAATTATACTCGGTGGATAGACGATTTGTGGATAAAATTTACTTGTGGATAACGTAATAAATGAAAATTTCATGAAGTGGTAGAAGAAATGCAATTAAATATCTAATTTCACTATACGCACTTAACCTGTCAACGACTTGACTACATGTGACCCAGATGATTTTGATCAGTTATCTTCCCACTCTTGCTTCCTTTTATCCTTTAGAGCAAGATCACTTCGGTTCCGCATCAGCAAACTTAAGTTTTAAAGATACCTACTCGACACAGCAAAATCCTCGCCTGCAAATGTGAGGCACACAAATTAATAATATTAATTGTTGGACAAATTTCCAAGCGGTAAAATATGTTGTCGGGCAGGACGGGAACTTATTATTTAACACGGTGACCACCATTCGAAAGCTCCTGTGGCGTTGTGTACCATATGTGGTGCACGTGGTGGTCAACGTGTTCATAGAAGATTTACATAATACCAAGTGATGTCTCCCAAAATAACAAAAAGTGTTATACGTGAGCTTATGTCATTTAGAGCACAAAAAAACTAGAAATAAAAAAAAAGCGACACACAACCGAAATGTGGAACGCATATAAGGAATTATTTTTCAAGTGAGCTATAGAACCATGACAAAATCAAGGGACATCGACACAAATGTTCGAATGAAAAAAAGTTATTATTGAAGCAAGTTTTACAAAGCGAGGAGAGATAAACGTAAAAAAATTGTATAGTCACGAGAAGAAAGAAAGTATAAGAAAAAATAAGGCTGAAACGGCAGCAGAATGTAATATATAGAAGATAGATACGACTAACTAAGTAAATTTAAAAAACAAAATCGGGCTTTAAGTATCTGTACAAGCCAAAGGGTATTGGAAACGAAAACAATAATGAATCACAATTATAAATCAGCTGTATGAATAAACATCAGCCGCAAGCAAAAGAGCAAGGAAGTAAATCCATATAACATGCAAGGATAAAGTAATAAATGGCTGGTGCAATGGAGAATAATAACATCCAGGGAGAAGTCATATGTCAATATAGGTACAATAGGGCGTAATTAGTAAGAGATGTAGAGCGTATAACAGAGCAGTAATTATTCACTATAGCGTGAGCACGGAACTGCAGAGCTGCAGCCTATCGACAGCTGTTGCGAGAACAACGTGCGTGGGCCTACACCTGACCACAAACGATTAGGGGACTAATCTGCAGCACGAACTAGTACACGTGTGTTTCCTAGTAGGAGGTGTTCTGCAAAAGCCACTTTACCTTCACGATTGCAGAGTTGTAGAATCGACATAACTACATACGATCGATGAACATCAATAATGTAGAACCGATACTGCCAAGAGGACAGTTCTAACGTTGATAACCACAAAAAAATATATACATATATATACGGTATGCGTTTTGTTCAGGTATGGCGCATCACAAATTGGAAAGTACGAGTATATTGCCACAGTTACACTTGTGGTCAGTGAATGTGTACGGTACTTTTATCCACATGGTTAACCGTTGTTATACATACCTATATCAAACTGGTTGACAAAGAAAATTGCGATAAATTATTCAACAAACAAAGAAACAACCATAACACAAAGGATTTTTTTTTACATTATTGAATGTACAAGACATAGTTTTAAAACACTAATTAACTGCGTAAAAGATTACTTCAAAGGCAAGTTTTAGAGTTTTATCAGAATTCTTCGGCTAGATGTTGCATTCTTGTTGAAAGCTTGAGAAGTGAGTTATTTTTTTGTTACTGTTTAGTACAGCTAACAGAACACTGGGCGAGTCGAGACCTAGAGCCTTTTATATAACGTACATGAATTTTCATACACATAAATGGCGTAATTATATATTAATAACATATTTATGTCTCACTGGAAACCCTATTGAAAATTAGTGCAGTTTCGCGCTTGATTTCTAGGAGTTTATCGCAGAGAAAGCAGTTTTATAACGCGCTGTAGCAGTTCGCCGCAGATCTCTTCAAAGGTCGAGAAATACGCGTGTGGCCAATGTTGATCTCCGCAGTAAATCTCTGCTACCGCTTTCAGGCAGATAACAC
>LQNS02000225.1:3959059-3987415 GCA_001587735.2 Parhyale hawaiensis
GCAACATAGTGTGGGACGGTGTGCCGCTGCATGGTACGGGACAGTGGGCAGCAACATAGTGTGGGACGGTGTGCCGCTGCATGGTACGGGACAGTGGGCAGCAACATAGTGTGGGACGGTGTGCCGCTGCATGGTACGGGGCAGTGGGCAGCAACATAGTGTGGGACGGTGTGCCGCTGCACGGTACGGGACAGTGGGCAGCAACATAGTGTGGGACGGTGTGCCGCTGCATGGTACGGGACAGTGGGCGGCAGCATAGTGTGGGACAGTGAACCGCAGCATAGTGTGGGACGATGAGCCTCAACGTTGAGCTGCAAGTTAATGCGGCACGGCGAGGCGTATCGAGTGTTGCATTGAGTAAGAGTTGGCACAATAAAAGGCGATCTCACAGAAGAAGAAAAAGAAAAAAAGAGGCATACAATGTACGTGTTGGTAGCAACGTGGAATCCATGGACGAGGGTATTTCCACACAGGATCAACGCGCATATGGGAACAGCAAGTCGAGAAAGAATAGCAAACACGGAGGAAAATAATATAATAGTAAAGATGACCGTCGTGTGTTTCTATATATTATATAAATATATATTTTTATTTATATATTTAGAGGTTTCGTATCACACTCTTAACAAAATAGACAGGCGAAAATT
This sequence comes from Parhyale hawaiensis, assembly GCA_001587735.2. NCBI lineage: Eukaryota > Metazoa > Arthropoda > Malacostraca > Amphipoda > Hyalidae > Parhyale > Parhyale hawaiensis. The sequence continues at coordinate 3,959,707 of LQNS02000225.1, forward strand.
AGCTCTGGCCTTCCTGGCTTCTTCAGTGTATTCATTTGCTTGAAGACTGTGGTCATCCTGCCAAGCTTCATAGAAAACATAGGTAAAAAATATTCCAGGTTGCACATGATGGCACTCGACAGAACATCTGATTCCAGTCTTTCTTTGGCAAATTTGAAGTCTACTCGATGCAGATGCATACAGCTTCTCTAAGCAACCTCTTCCATCGTGATGTGCATTCTCTTCATAAAATTTTCTTCTTCCAGACTTCAGCTGCCCTTAGTTTACACTGATCGTCTTATTTTGACTGCATAATTATCGAGGCAATTGGTAACATATTCTTCAGCTGTCACCACGAACGTAAAAACCATGACGATTTCTTAGCAGCAAATTGTTTTCTCCATTTTGGGTTCTTTCAACAGAACAAGTTTTCTCAGAGTCCGAGTTATACGCCATCCTCGAGTATCTTGGATAGAGAGCTCCATATTTATTAGAAGCAATAATGACTGTGGAAAAGAAAACATTGCTAATTGTAAGTAACAATGAATGCAGTTTTTGCTCTTCCAGCTTCTCTTACCGTTCCCGTGGAGACTGATATTCATTAGGTACTCTTTCTCTACCTCGAAATATTTTCTTTTGGTTTACGATGTACCGGTACACACTTGTCGAAAATCAGCGAACCGTAGAGGAACCAAATATTTTCCGGTGCAGTAGATGTAATAATTATTTATTCCAACTTCTTGGACGCGAAGATTTTGTTATGCTTGAAATATCTCGCTGTGTATTCTGGATGCGCAGCGGAAACGAAATTCAGTAATGTTTCAGCGCTTACTAATATAGTATTTATAGTACTGTATTTATAATATAGTATTTATTTATGTATTTTTTTTTGCATGTCATTTAATGAAGAGAAGGAGTGTGCTGAAGACGAATTGAAGTATACTGCTCAGTAGAAAGCACGCACCTCTTACGATAATCTGAGTTGGCCATCGTAGTGTTTTCTTCTACTGTATACGTATTTTAATAAGGAAAGTACAATCAATGAAGATGTGTAATCACAAATTTCTTATGAAGTAGAAGCAAGTCAAAGACGAGAAGATTCTGCACCGGCCTATTTTAAGCAAATATATGACATTTGGTTATTGAGACATGTACAGACTTTTGTTTATATTTGGCCAAGCTTTCGGCACAAGTCGAATTTGTGCTGGCCAAGTATAAACTGAAGTCTGTACTTGTCTCAATAACCAAATGTCATGAATCTCGACAGACGTCCAGCAACAATTTCAATACTAAGCAAATATATATATATAACCTATCTATTATTGCGTGAATTTTTTCACGCACGGATCCACTAGTACGTATTAGTAAGAATATATAAGCGGAAGGCAGCAAAGTGGGCAGGAAAGACATACGTCCCGAAGGCTAAGTTTACCTACTATGTCCCCATGGGGCACTGCTCCCCATATCATAGGATGGGCGATCCTGGCCCCCGAGAGGACAGCTACTGAGCCGCGATATGGTGCGGATTAGTGAGCCGCAATCAGGCGAACCGTGATGCAAAATTCATTATGTAACTTCAAACTATACAGAGCTTATTGGAATACCATTCATTATGCAGTACGCCATATTGAGTGCCTAGGTAAATCATACTTTCAACCATTCCCATGCTTTGAGCGAACGGCAAATACGCCAAGCTACATCAAAAATCTACTCTTGGAGAACATGGTGCGTAAGCGCACAGGTCCAGCCATACTTCTTATGAAACCACCAGAAGCTGCAAAATAATATCGTGTTTCATACTGAAATAGGATTTTCTAGTACTAGAACCGTTTAAAAAAAATTATGAAATGACCTTTGGGATTAAGCACAGTGGTAGCTCTAAAGAACGTACCGTACCTAATCAGTGACACGTTGCATGTCGGTGCTTCACGAGCTCGCGAACCTACCACTAAAATAATGAGCAAAACAATCATCCCATGGGTATAGTCTACGGCAATAATATGTTATCGTTAGCGCTGCTGGCATTGCGAAGGCGCAGTAAAAAAGCCATTTGCAAACGAAACGAGCAACAAAACGACTCATAGACACAGGCACAACATGAGCTATTCAGCGCAAATGCGCTTAAATGGAATATAATTAATAGAAGCACAAGAGAGCAATAGTGCGAATGCCCGAGGCCCCGTAAAAATGCCGTAAATAGCGCCATTGGCGAGAAAAAAAAAGAGGGGGCGCAAAAATAAGGCAAGCAGAGCGTAGGCAATAAGTTGCCAGGCACAGAGCGACAAGGCGTTACAAGCTTTGCCTCTTAGTTGGGCCACAGAGGGCCATTTTACGCTCGCCATCTCCCGGGAATTGCAATGGAAGAAATGAATGCGGTCTTCTCATGTGACCCGTAGCGCGCTCCTACTAATGTAGCTACGTTTTGTGTTTTATCGTAGCTATACTTTCAAAAAGCTAAATTAGGTACGAAAGGCCAGCATTGAAAAATCAAGAGTATTACTGCAGTTCTGACTTTTCAAGTCACGTCTAAAATTGTCTGAACAGATACGACGACAGTGAGATTTTGATTTCAGGAATGACGTTCGTGAATAAAATCGATACGAAATTCACCGTGAAAGAGACCATAAAGGGTAAAGAAAAATCAATGCAAAAACATTGAACAAAAATGACCTTAGATTAGATACACTGTCATTTCCTTCATGGGCCGCCCCGATCGATATAAGAACACCCTATGTACAATAACAGAAAAAACACAGGGCCAGGAAAACCCCAACCATCCATCCTTCTCCATTTCTAGACTGGCACTGAAAGAGAATTTTGCCGCTTGTTTACAGTAAACAAGGCATTAGGGACATCAGACCCGTCCCGTCCCAGCAGAGGGAGACATTTGGAGCAGTCCCACTGAGATACAAATTTGTTTGCAGGACGGGACTTTTATCAAAGCGTACTGTACTGGCGTTTTCTGATCACCTCAATACATACGCGACCATTCATTAACCAATGCTGCATCTGTTGCTGGACGTAGTAACGACGCTAGGTGTAGGAGGCGAGACTTCGAAGCAATAATGTTTGCTGAAATTGAACTGATTTAATTTCAATTCATTTCAAGGGGGTGCATCATACTAGAAAAATCCCTGAAACTAAAATCTGTGAAGATTATTCCAAGGTAAACAGCTTAAATTAAAAATGCCCCTTCATAGCAATATAGATATTTGTTACTAAATCTGAATATTACACGCATACGAATCACGAATGAATGCTCCATACATCAGAGTGACGGACTAATTTGTAAAGAGGCACGGGAGAAAGCTAGCAAATAGCGTTTGTTAATGAAATAGATATCAAATTCCTGTTCAAGAGTTATTTGTTCCCCACGGCAGCAACTACTTGGCGATTCAGCAGTTATTACTTAAGAATAAGTTAATGCGATAAGAATAATTATCATCGGACTGCTGCTGTAGCAATAATCAGCTGCCTTGTGCTTTTGTGTTAGTTCAGACAAGATGATGTCAAAAGGTTAATTTCTGGGCAATTTACAAGTTTTTTTCTAAAATAAAAAAATAATTTATGCAATAATAATTATTTTTATATAGTAGCTATTGTCTTTCACTTCCAACAATAAAAAATTAGAATGATAAATTCTCTTAAGAGTACCATTATCATTTACAGCTTTAGTAACTCAGACGGCATGCATGGTCTATAAGGTCGCGGGGGCCAACTTCGAAGTTTGAACATCACAACATATTGCTAATAATATTATAGGCACACTTCTACTTATTTATTATTGAAACGCTGATAGTTTATTTTATTATTAGCGCATCAGGATTTATCTTTACATGCACCGGGTAGATCGAAGTACTAGTATTTTTCATTTATCTTCTTGCCCATAAAAATGAATTTCTAGTGAAAAAGTTTTTGTTCTCTAGCTAAAGCTTCATCAGTAGACACTAGTACAGCCTCAAAAGCTGATGCAATGCTGTGAAGAAATTTCGTTTGCTTCAGGACGAGCATGGCAACCACCACAGTGGAAAGTGCAGACCTTGTACCGTACGTCGCAGCACGACATTTTCTTCTAAAAAACAAAAGATGAAGAGTCAGATGACACCGAACACTAGCAAACGATCACAGAATTTGTTGTACACCGACTGCATCGCACCAATTAGAAATCAAATACGAACGAGTCTCTAATACGAACGAGTTTCTAATACGAACGAGTCTCTAATACGAACGAGTCTCTAATACGAACGAGTCTCTAATATACGAACGAGTCTCTAATACGAACGTCTCTAATACGAACGAGTCTCTAACAAGAACGAGTCTCTACTTTCGACATAGCTAGTGGCGCAGATTTTGCTTCTGTACGGCAACTTCCCTTTTTCCATAGGTACGACGCAAATGTAACATTATAAGCCAACAGATGCCCTTATTTTAGCGGTAGGAAATAATTTATACTTTATATGGTAAATTTCAATTGCACTAGTCTACAGCATGTGAATGTGCGCTGGTAGACGTTACCTATATGTTCTGACATGTAGCTACGACTAATTCCTTCACTGTAATGCCAGAACACTCCCGTCGTTGAATATAATGGTATACGTTTGACACAGGCATAACGCACACTTACTCTTACTGTACGCCATACATCCTTCCTCGACCGTACTAGGCTATGTTCCTGTAGCGGCATATCCCCTTCCCTACCAGTACGACGTGTACTCTGGTCCATAAATGAAAAAGTTTTATGAGCCGGACCGGCAAATATGAGCAGTGTTGGGATCTCGATCCTAGTACTATAAACGGCCTACATTAGCGAATCAGTTAGGCTGATTAAGTATGGGTTAAGACTAGGTTCGATTTAGCAAGCATACCTTCAGGCACACATACCTGAATTTAAGGTAGGCCTCAAAGTATACCGGCATCGCTCTCTCTTTCGCCCCATGTCACGATTCGAGGCAACTTAGCTCTCACAAAAGCCAGGTCCCCACCACGCAGGATGTTTGGACAAGCTCTGCAGCCATAGCTTAGTAACCCTATAGCTCGGGTGCCAGCGAGTCGTGCTAAAGCGCGCTTTCTGAGCAGCGGCAGCAACGGGTTTGGCGGCACAAATGGCGACAGCGGCAACAGAAACTGCGCTGCAAATTTATAGGCGCACACGTGCGGGACCTGCGCGCCGGCATCGGCGGCGTTCGCGAGGAAAGTCGCGACAAGAACAGATGGAGCTGCTCGTGGTGTTGAATTTAGCTTCAAGCCTGCTACGTTAACAGTGCTTTCTGTAAAACAGGAAAGTCGTAAAATGCTGCTTTTTTTTCTTCAAATTAACTCTATGCGGGTCAAGATAAATGTCGGTTTCTTGAGGGCAGGAATAGCATTATATAAAACATCTGTTTCCAGATACACTGCTAATTATAAAGAATAGTTTTAATTCAAGTTTGAATATCTGTAGGATACAATTATAAACGCGATATCTGAAACTAAATCTCAATCCGCTTCGCTTTGCTTAAAATCACACTTAAGCCGCCATTTCAAATCACAGATTTAGTTTAAACGTAATTTAACCATGTAAGGTACACGGTCCTTCTTACAGCACGTTTCAAATAAGGCTACTCTCACGAGACACCAAGAGTTTATGCTTTCCTCAAAGGGTATAAGTTGATTTCACTTAAAATTGAAGATGAATATTTTTACATGATACCTGTAACAATCAGGCACGATGGAGTCATAACGACCGTAAATTAAACATGCAAAGCCAGGCGTCGCCATTAAGCGGAAGTAAATCATTAGTTGAACATGAAAATAACACAGCTGCTTATGATTAACCTCACTAAAAAATTACGGTACAAATTCTAAAGTCGTAGAGCAAAGACGGTTTACAGTACCTAACAAAGTTCTCCGCTGTAAATATGGACGAGCTAAACTGAGAGTTAAGCGCAGGACAGTTGTTTCATAGACCACCGTGTGATATTCATGCACTGCGCACCTGGTAAGGATAAGATTGACGATAGGTTGAAAAATATTGAATCGTAATTACTGTAGCAGTACTCAGAGTGAACGATTTCACCTATTCAGTTCACTCAGTACTTGTAAAATTTGACCAACAATATACGCAGTCAAAAAACTAGGAATGGAACTATATACTCGAGTATTATACATTTTTTAGGCGTATACAAGAATACATCTTCTGGTAGATATGTACATCCTTGACGAATAAAAACACAATTTATGTTAGTCAGTCAACATCCACTATACCGTACATGCTTCTCCAATAGCAAATATTACGCAGGAAAGTAACATTGTAACGAATGTTATACTACAGTCGTGCCTAAAAATCGTAAGCAGCAGCAAACAATCGCATGCATCAGTCAACAGCACATACACCTACCGTACCTCCCAATGTTACATCCAAACCTGTACAATTGACCCGACAAAAAGACCACAAACGTGAAGTCTCCTAACTTTATCACAATTTGGCCCTTTCCAACCGACAATCCTATCACAAACACCAGACATTTTAATTCTTTCAACAACAATGAAACGACACGTTTGCACCACCTACAATCCAGGCCCATCCATCCCCTTACAACACGCACCCTCACCGCAGCAGCTACAACGTAGGTATCGCTATTTTCAATAAGTTCGACAGCTACGCAAGGCAACTTCAAAACAAAAGCGACCGCAACTCATTCGTGAGTTTGAGCAGCCTCGCCGCCGGAATATTGCATGACTAATTAAAAGTTACCAGGTCGGGCAATAATTAGAGGCGCTATAAAGCGCGGCGGTTGTGGTGTGCTGGGCACGCCGGCGGTATCAATGGGGACTCGCTCCAGTGGTGCGCAAATAGATTACACTGTGGTCTAGTGTGTACCCTGGGGAATTGGTGCATGTATATGGGAATTAATTTGTAGAGGAAGATATACACTATAGAGCAGTATATGGTCGTGGAAATAGGAAAATGTTTGCTTAAAAGAGCCTCCATTCATGATGAGCAATTCGTCCAATTGGAAATGAAAAGATATGGATGGGGTCGACCGAACAGTACATGCTCCGGGGATTTGGGGTACATGCATGTATAAATAAAGGAATTCATTTAAAAACGTACAATAATAGTGATTTCAAATTATTATCATCATCTGGTAATAATAGTGTTCTCTATTATCAATTAAACTTTCAGTTGAACAACCGCTGTGGTGACTTAAAATACAAAAATGCTTCGCACAGAATTCCCCAGTTGTATCGTCCGAAGTTTGAAATGAAACGTTAAATTAGATTACAGTCTCTGGCGAGCTCAGAGATTGGCCGTATGTATACGGAAATTAGTTTATAGTGAGGAGAGCTAAAAATGTTAAGGAATTACAATTTATTTGTTGAAAGCGATCCCTCTATTTATATAATAAAATTCCTCAAAGTAGAAAGAAAAAAATGACAAAGGCAGCGCTATGCTAGACTGCGATCTACATAGAAGCGTGTCCTGGCAATTGGTGCATTGTATGGGAATTACTTTGAATTACTGAAGGTAAAATTAATATCGTAATATGAAAAGAAATTTCCAAGCGGAAGACCTCTATTTGCGCGAAAAAAATCCTCAGATATAAAGCAATGATGAAAATTGAACGTTATATATGACTGCTGTATTGTGGTAGTGAGAATGCATCTTGGAGTAAAGATGAATGCATGTATGAACGAGAATCTATATTATAATTTTGCTTGTCCCTCTGTTAGTTTGTAGGACCGCAATGCTTTCAGTAGTATTATATAGCTAGATAAGGGGAAATTACCACCTGCATGGGAAGGGACCAACAAATAGCAGAAGGAGTAAAGTTCAAATTCTAGTTGCTACTGCTCGTAGGTCTTAGATAGAAAATTCGCTGCCTGACTCTGAACATTTTTCACACTTCGTGTGCATGATACGGGTCCGAAGGCACAAGAATTGAGGGACAATGCTTCAGGTCTGTAGAATTATTACTGGTTCCTTCACTGTTGGGAGGAAATTTGGACGATACGAGTCTGAGTTATCACTGAAGCTTTTAGTGCGTGGAATCTTCACAGCTTCCAGCTAGTCAGTTGTAGATGCAGTAAATTAATTAAAGGAGAGGGGAATATTCACACAGTCATACGAGACCCTTATAAAAAAACTGTAACGGTTTGCATCACGAGAACGAAACAAGGACTGCGCGAGGCAGGTGACGTGTAGACATGGATGGATGGCTCGAACTTCAAAATATAAAAAAACATTCACACGAAACAACGCCGAGCAGAGAACGGGAACTCTTGGCAAATGATGGGAATTAGTTCATCTAAATGCAATCACAAGCGAAATATAGTATCGTAATTCTTTACTTTTACCAATAGAAATATCAACTGCAGTATTGGTAATAAATAACTAATAAAAACAAATAGAGTCAATATATTATGTACGTTGAAGAGTCACAGACGAAATACAACTGCATACTACCTGTCATCCAGCTCGTCAGTTACATGTAGCTGTAAATATAAGGAAACTTTCGATTGAAATAAGAATGAAATGAAATTGGTTGGCTGGACGGAACGTCCGGTAGAAATACGGAGTAAAAATAATTTAGAAGACTGTAGACTGTGAAATATAACAAAGGGAAGACATATTGCCTGCCGCTGCGTATGTATGTACAGTGACCATTGGCCCTTCGGATCCTCATCTTCCGTTTAGGCACGAAATTAATCTAGTCTGCAGTGTCTACATAGTCAAACGAACAAAAAATGTGCGAATGTTCTGAACTAACGATTAAGTACCTACGAAGCCTTCGAGACAAATGTGATAGAATGAAGTGGATTTGCAGTATCCCAGGAACTTTTAAAACAAAAGAAGACCCTCTGCCAGCCGCAACTCTTTGCGATCATCGCTCACGCTCTGAACATAACCCACTATCTTTTTATACGAAACTTTCGACAGAAATAAGATAAAATTAACTTGGTCTGCTGTACCCTGTAACTTTTAAAGCGAAAGAAGACCCATTACCAGCCTCGGCCGACGCTCCGTGATCATTGCGAACGCCCCGGCCCCTATCTCGCGCCCCATCGCCACAACAAAGCTGCGTCGAGCAAGGCATAAGCGTGATGTCGATAACCAGCGAGGGATTAGCGGTGTTCGCCACCTATGATAAAAGCTGCTTTATGGCCTAAAGATAAAGGCGATCAGTAGGTACACGAAAACTGGCGGGTGGGGAGTTCGCTGACCGAAAGTCTACTTTTTTGAGAGGCTATCGTTTGAGACCATGCTAGGGAACAGTTTAGAGTGCCTAGATACAAATTACGGTTCTATTATCATCTATAGTTCAGTGAATAAAGTAGTGAGTAGTGAACAGTCGAAATAGGATGGGATATAGTAGCAAATACTGGTTGACATGGCGTCCTCATTTACCATTTTCTGAGTTAGTCAATCTTGCATTCATAGTGCAGAGGCCAAGTATTGCCACGTGTATAACAATGTGTTTATCAGGCCGTATTTAAGACGACGAGTATAGAATTGCATCACACAGCTGGTCAGGAAGAATAGGTTTGAATCTTATATTGCATGATATTATGTCCAGCCATTCGCTTAAATACAATTTCCATTAACCTGCATTAATTAACTTTTCCATCACGAGTCACATAAGCGCATTAATTTTTTTTACCAATATTATAGCCTTTTTTCCCGATTGCGAGCTCAGAAGATGTGCAACTTTGGCCTACATTTAATTTAAAATATAAAACGCGTTACTTAAGGACCGACAAAAATTATGTTGTATGAATCGAGAAAAAAATAAGAGTTTCCTGTAAGACCGTTCTCATAGCAAGGGTATTAAGGACTTCTGTCTTCGAAGTGAACACGATACAAAAAGCTTCACGTCAGTAGCCGTTCACAAACTTTAGCCGACTGTCGCGTGCACTTTGTATTCTTCACCGAGGAGAAAATCATATCTGATCTCTGCCACTCTCAGGAAGCAGCCGTGATCTCTGCCACTCTCAGCAAAAGCAGCCGTGATCTCTGCCACTCTCAGCAAAAGCAACCGTGATCTCTGCCACTCTCAGCAAGCAGCCGTTATCTCTGCCACTCTCAGAAAAAACAGCCGTGATCTCTGCCACTCTCAGGAAGCAGCCGTGATCTCTGATACTCTCAGGAAGCAGCCGTGTTCTCTGCCACTCTCAGCAAGCAGCCGTGATCTCTGCCACTCTCAGCAAAAGCAGCCGTGATCTTTGCCACTCTCAGGAAGCAGCCGTGTTCTCTGCCACTCTCAGCAAGCAGCCGTGATCTCTGCCACTCTCAGCAAAAGCAGCCGTGATCTTTGCCACTCTCAGCAAGCAGCCGTTATCTCTGCCACTCTCAGCAACCAGCCGTGATCTCTGCCACTCTCAGCAAAAGCAGCCGTGATCTCTGCCACTCTCAGCAAAAGCAGCCGTGATCTCTGCCACTCTCAGGAAGCAGCCGTGATCTCTGCAACTCTCAGCTACCAGCCGTGATCTCTGCCACTCTCAGCAAGCAGCCGTGATCTCTGCCACTCTCAGAAAGACCCGGACCAGCGTACACAGGCAAGATGAGCCGCTCAGCGAGTCCGTAATGGCGGACAGGATCAAGACGGCTTAGTTCGGCTGGCGTAACACTCTCGGCAGAAGGGAGAGGTTAGGGGCAGTACTCGGTACTTCTCACAAGCGGGGGCGCCGCACCACAGACATATTTGGCGAACTTTTCTTCCTAATAAGTTCATAGGGCGTTATTGCACGCGTCAAGAGCGTGAAAGTATTAACGGACTACTATGAGCCAGCCTCAAAGTGATCCTTTTAATCAATGTCCGCTTTGCGTATTTTCATTTCTTAAGAGGAATTGCGTTCATCACTTTTCGCTCTCAAACAATTGCAAAACTAATACATAAACCGATATGCAATTACTTAGCAGCTAATATAAATTAATGAATATAACAGGATTGCTAGCAGGATGCATTCACGTCATCGAGCAAAACAAGCCGTCACTTCAAAAAGGTAGGAAATGATGCTGCCCAAATCAGAGACCATTAATTGTTCTTCACACATAAGCGAATGCGATAAATTTATTTCCTTTCAGTTGGCGTTAATTGTTAAAACCACTCAGTTAATCCTAGTTTTATAAGAGTTCAAATATTAATATCATCATAATGTTAATGCAACTGAAGATTCCTTTTCTACTTTTAACAACACGGCTAAAACAAATTAAGGATTTAAAAAAAAAGAATCTACTCGAGTCGCAATTAACTAAAGGACCTGATGGTGGTAAGCTTGAATACTGGAAACGTGTTGCGTTCGACGAAAAAATAAACGACGAGATGGCGTGAACATTATAGTGCGAGACCACGTAGCCACGGGCCAGCTTAGAGGCTTAACAGAGATTTACGTGTCATAAAATCTCTCCAGTCGTAAAATTTATAAATGACTAAATATGATGAAATGTTTGATATTCACACATAATACCAAGTTCGTTGATAGTTCACGGTGACAGCGCGATTCGCAAAACATTATAAGGAACAAGTACATTAATTTAGCTAGGCAATATAGCAGAAATTCGAAATATTTTTAAATATTCTAGCACAAATGATGTAGGTACACAAGTACAGTATTTTTCACACATGAAAAATTCAGAAATGTAATATAAAGAAAAAATAAATTTACAGGTAGTTAGACACACAATTGATATACGTTATTATTATTATTGTAGTTAGCTTTAGTGTTTTACCACTAGCACATAGATATCCTCGTCGTGTGCGCAACTCTGACCCATTTTACGAGCGGTAACAGCGAATATAAAAGAGGAAATGTATACAAAATACTAGGAATCTAAACACAGTGTCGTATATATTACTTACGAAATACGTATATATAAAGGTATTCTTGCACTTAAACAAGCAAAAATGAACCAATACATAGAGGAAAAATATTTGTTTTAAATAACTTTCTCTACAGGCGATGTACGCATTTAGTTAAGTCTTCATTATAGCTAAGGTCAATACACACACTGCAGGGCTCAGGTAATTTATGAGGAAGTTAGAAGCTATCAATATCAGGTGAGTGTGATCAGAGGACAATTACGGGGCTTTACTGGCAAATACGACCTCGCTATAGCGCACTACAGCTGCCTGCCAGCCTCCTCGCATCGGCCATGTTGCTGCGGTAATGTTGTTGTGTATGTTGGTGTTAGCGGCGCTAAATATAATTACCGAATATGTTGGTGTATGAGGTGCTACATATTAACTTTGCATATGTTCATGCTAGTGATGCTAAGTACCATTACTGAATAATATGTTAGCGTTGCTGTATGGTGGACGAAATACTGTTATTGAATGTGTTAGTGTTATTGTATGAGTAAGCCGCGCTAAATAATTGAAATAAATCACTTCACAGTACAACTAGTCCTAAAGTTGCCTCCATATTTCCTTGACATTTTCAAGTTTAAAATATAATTTTATTTTTAGGAGGGTCAACAAAAAGCATTTTGTTTTATTTGTAGGACCGCATGAAGATATGTATTTCCTCGACGATAGAAGGGTTTCTGTACCAAAGGCGTAAAATTAGCAAATATGGTTTACAATAAATATCGAATGTTACAAATCAACAGTTAAGGCACATTCCCGTGCAGTCTTTCCTTTTATACAACTATAATAGTCGCTCGCAATCTGATTTGGTAGCTTCACTTCCCTGAAGATAAGAGCTACCAAAAGAGCCACGTAGTACATTAGCCACCTGAATTGCCCCAAAACATCAACAAGCTGGCACTTTCGTCAAGAATATAAAACGAGTACTTTATGACTCGACAAAGAACTTAAGTGCCAAATGAAACTTGAAACAAAAGTATCTCATACAGTTTATACTGCGCGCTTGACAGCTGCACACGGCACTGTTCCTCGGGGGTGTCAGACACAGGGGGTCGCAGAGTACATGTCTTAATTGTGCTACAGAGATATGACTGCAGTACTCCACGTCTCTTCTACAGTCTTCGAAAACACCGTTACCTTTTCCGATATTATAGGCGGTCAAGAAGACGAAGAGCTCCTTCCTTCAAAGAAAACCACCCCCATGTACCTATAGTAGCTGCAACGTTGTAAAAAATGGGCAGAATCTCCATCTCTATACTATACTGAAGACGCTCTTAATTGATAATACAACATATTTCCGCTCGCTCTATTTAATTTTCAAAACATGTGCCACGTAGTCTATGCCAACACAATAGGTATGTATATATACTGTATGCCACTACTCCAAATCAAACACCTGCCACCAAACAATTGCTCATAACGCCTAGGATATGTATGCCACATGTGCAATTAACAAATCACCGCTTATTACACCAAACACTTGTTGCAAACCGATCTTTTATAAACATCTAACACTTATTATTATACCTATCCCAGTTTTACCACCACACCCAAGCAGTAAGACACACAGTTAAATATCACGGTACCTATGTCACGTCAGTAGGAAGGATCGTTTACCACATTTTACGGCCCTAGTCGCAGATCAGAGGAGATAGTATAGAGAACCTACCCAACCCTACAAACTAACCTTTTCAGCAGAACTGCAGCCAGCTGCAACATCGCTGCCAGAGAAGGTACTATATACTATATGAGGACATATATATTGGGCTCCTGAGGCCCATATATATATATTCGGATAGGAAGTCTATGTATATGTCGATGAATTGTTGGTTTACAGTAAAAGGCTCAACGGTAGTTACAAAATAACGCTGGTTAATGAAATCTGAAGGATTTAATTTAACTCAGTACAAATGTAGGTACCGTACCTAACTAGAAAGATTAGATAGGCAGCAGTAAGACGGACCAACAGGCCCAGTCCCAAAGAGAGACCGGAACTTACGCCCCGGCCATCTATGAACTATTGTCATTATGTCAGTAGGATATAGATGACTGAGTAGTAGTAGTAGTAGTCAAGTCTCCACTAATGTAGGACTGCAGCTGTGGACGCCGGGGTCCGTGCCTCATAAGAGTGAAATACAGTATAACTCAGAAATCGAGACATCTGAGCTAAATATTCCCTCACGGGAACCCAATAATGATGTCCAGCCTGGGCGCAAGGAAATTAACCGAAAATGATAGGCTATATTCCCTTCAGAAGATCCGCTTTCTTTAAATTGAACATGGGCCTGTTCTTGTAATGTTATCTTCGTGAGAGACCTCACGGCTCTGCTGCCACACCACAGCCCTGCTAATTTACCCTAGTGTCACGCAGACCTCTCGTTTTAAGGCAACTCCCGTTGTGAGGGCTGCGTACACACAGCGACTTTCAGAAATAGAATACGTTGCCGAGTTACGGAAAATCCAAGCGGAACCCTTAAACCTGTGTTGCTTACAGACAGAGAGAAGGGTTGACTTAACGCTACATGAAATACATTCATTTTTTCTGCAGCAATGAATACACTTAGCAATTATGTTTCGATCAGGACCCTATATTGCACATTTATTACCAAACGCGTACTCAAAACACATGTCGATATTGGAAACCAAATAAATACAACTAACATACACAGGTATAATATTTTACCGTTTAAATTCCACTATAGTACAAGATTAGACCAGTTTTTCCTTATTCAAATTTCAAACAATGCTTAAGATACGGCATTAGCCCAAAAAAGTCCATCGTACACTACAAGGAACGCTTTAAACCTCGCTATTCCTGCTACTCCCGTGGCTGAGGGATCGAGATTGTTGGCTCGCTCATTATCTGGCGGTCAGACGTTCGAGACCAAGCCAAGGCTGCAAAATCTCCACGCTCTGAAATGAAGCGTCAGCAGTCTTGTCACAGTCACTCGCCGATCGAACCTTCCGTCTGCACGACACCATAGCTCGGACAATCTTTGGTCGACTGCAGTCGTACACGCCTCTGGGCCCTAGTGAGCATTTATCTGCAGCACGAACCACTGCATGTAGGGTTTCCAGCCGCAGCATATTGCCAATGTTACTTTACGATAAAACGATAGTCTGCTACACGGGCACTTGCTGGGACAATTCGGCCTAACCACGACAGCGACCCACTCGACGCAGTGCAGCAGCAGCGATCGAGCGCGACTCAAGGGGCGGAATCTGTCCTGTCACCAGCAGGCCCGAAGCGGGGGCGAAGCTCCAGCAACATCTGCAGATTTGCGCGATAAATAAATAAGATGGGCAGGAGAGCAGGAATTAAGCTTGACGTGGCGTAAATTCGCAATGGCAAGATAAAGACTTGGCAGAAGTGTCGCTGAATTTGAAATTACACCGGAAATCTCTCTTGACGTCCTGGGAATCTCTGGAGAACTCGAGCTTATGTTGGAGCTAAGCAGGCGAGGACTCGCGAGGTGTCGGCAAGAACACTTTTTCTGCAACGTCCAACTTGACTTTTACCGTCACATCATCGCGAGCAGAAGCAGCTGTAATATTCAACACTTTTACTGCGCTACATCTGGAATTCTAAAAATTTTAAAAAGTTTGAAACATAGACTACACCTGGTTGAAACGTCCCGGGTATTTTCGGTTGAGAAATAACGGTACAGAAACGCCGCTTCTTGCCAAAAATGCAACCGGTCTCTCCCGACAGCGGTGGCTAGAGAAAAAACTCTATGAAGATACAAAAGTTCAGTAGGTTGAGAAACAATACGGATGATCCCACCTGTGAGTTTATAGACTAGATGATCATAGAACATGTGCACAAGTAATCGGAAAAGAGGAAGAACAAAAACTCACGAATACAAATGATGAAAAAATAACGAGAGCATTGAAAGAGGTTAATTTGAAGACTTAATGAGCGCTGAGATATATATACATCAATCAACTTTAGCGGTATTTGTTTAATTTTGTTACGATAGTCTATACTCTATAGGTACAGCATGCACTAGCTGCAGCATATTAATTGCTCTACATGCAGTAATACGATGCATATGTGCAATTGAACGATTCTATTAGACAAGAGAAACATGCACTGTCATTTTATTACCAAATTCTACACGACCATCCCAGTTGTGAATGTGATACGACGTAAAAGTGGCATGTCTCACAGCTGATTATACGATCCAAGAAACCGAAAAAATTTCTCAGTAGTGGAAAAGGAAGGGACATGTACATTGTACAATGCCAAAAAAGACGCGGAATCCCACCTACATGGGAACAACTAGCCGAGGAACAAAGATCATTAGCAAAGGTAAGGAAAAAAAGTGAGCAGGGAAAGAAAGTTATTCCACAAGTCTATAGGTAACCTTGTGACTTCGTCAGAGACGTAAAATCACCTAAGACAAAATGGGTAAACCGAACCCTCTGGCCCATACCATACCCCTGAGAAGTGCTCATGCACCAAAATGAACGAAGACTATCGCCTAACATGCGCAGCACCACAACTACACGTATGGATGGCCGCACCAGCATGGTCATAAGCGAGAAGTCGAGATCCTCATGGGAACAGTTTTAGCGACGTTCGACATCTCGCATGACCAGCCGCAGACCTCGCCATGGGGGGAATACGACACTCTCGGAGAGCAGCGAGTCTTGTACCTTCATGAAAGGTAAGGGCAGGTGCGTCCGCACCAGGTGTCCAGTTGAAGATGCAAAACGTAATTTCAAATGCGGCATAACGATATGGTAGATAAGTGACGCTTGTAACTTCATGAAAGAAGAGGGTAGATGCGTCAGCACCCGGCGTCGAATTGAAAATATAAAACGTGATTTCAAATGCGTCATTCGGTAGACCAATGGTGCTTGCAACTCATGACCAGGTGTGGTTGCACATTGTGTTGATTTGCAGAGATACAATGGGACTTCAGATACGGCACTCCGGAGCCGTAGACGTGTGAGTGACGTTTGTAACTTCCATTGACCGCAAGGGTCGATGTGTCGTAACCGGGAGTCGATATAAAGAAACATAGATAGGTACTTGTTTGCGTCCTTCATACATAACACTGGGGATGATTAATATACATATATGGAGTAGGTAGTAGAAGCCTCCGTTTCCACAACAAAGGTAGTCTTACCTAGGAAATGACAAGAGACATTGAGCATGTCGATAGAAACGTGGAACCAATGCACAAGAGTGTTTCCACACAGGATCAGCACGCATGGGAACAGCAAGTCGGTAAGAGGAAAGTTACTACATCAGTACGAGTATGAAAGCTGAAAAAAAAACAAAGCGGACACGAAAGAACGACGTTCCGAAGGCCTAGCTAAAGCTTTGGTATACTATAGGGGTCACCCTAAACAGCGAAATCGGGTCACCCTAAACACCAAAATCGGCTGAAATCGGCCGAAATCTACCGACTCGAAAGCAAAAGGGAAACTGCTTAGCAATGGCAGATCATAAGCTGTAATCCAAATAAATAACAACCCCCACCCCAACACATTCACACCTCTAAGAGGTGTGCTCACACATATAAGTTGAAAGTGATATGTTAAGGTTTTTATTGAAGTTTTACCAGACAGATTGATGCTGGTAAGGGTCCCTGGACCTTTCGAGCGGGGCCCAGTTCGAGCGAGCACCCAAACGAAC
The DNA here is from genome assembly GCA_001587735.2 of Parhyale hawaiensis. Lineage (NCBI taxonomy): Eukaryota > Metazoa > Arthropoda > Malacostraca > Amphipoda > Hyalidae > Parhyale > Parhyale hawaiensis. Next base: position 3,977,179 of record LQNS02000225.1, read on the forward strand.
GGGAATTATGCGAGCGTGATAAACCAAAGCTCTTTGAATCGTCGATGGTTGCTGGCAGCGAATACATATATATGTTTTTCTTTTTAACTGAGGAAGTATAGATCGATGTGACAATCGCTTGAAAACACTTCAAAGTTAACATACTCACTTCTGAGTTTCACTTCATTCAACAAGAATGCATTCTACCTACATTTTTGAGCATTCATTCGTGGTTTCTTATTCTTTTATCATATTACGTTTTCCTTCGGCGTGAATTCGGTTACTTGCAGACATGATTAAGATACGTGATGACACATATGGTTAAAAGCGTCACATGCACGGCCATGAGAAAAAAATTGAATAAAAATATCATCAACAGAGACATATCAAACGATTTAAAATTTGGTTATAAGATCGGTTACTTTATGATATAAGGTAACACAACAGATAGCTACTAGTTACTCAACTCTGTAGCTAGTACAGTACCGTCCACAAATAAGGGACAAGTTTTGAAAATTGTTCTAACTTTGCTTCTATTCATCACACATATCTCACAATCAGTATTTAGTAAATAGAACTTTGCGTTCTATCACAGCTGTACATCGTCGACTACATGAACGAATAAAGTCTTGAGAATCTTTGACACTAATTTTAGACCATTCCTCTAGCAGTTTCATCCACAAATCTTCAGTGTTGGTGGGATTTCTTTCCTTAACTTCACTCCTAGGATCTTCCAAAGATTTGTTATAGGATTCAAGTCAGGACTTTTGCGGTGGCCAATCTATAACTTCAAAGTCTCACTGGTCCAGGTAACTCATCACAGTCTTTGCCTTGTGGCAGGGTGTATTATCCTGGATGAAGACAGCCATATCCACACCTGAACTTGACTAGTAGGCACAACAACATCTTTTAGAATATTTTTATACACCTGCGCGTTCGCACCGTGGGTTTGTAAGCGAATAAGAGGCGTTGTCCCTTGACTTGAAGAAATACCAAACACCATCACACTCCCGCCACCAAATTTCACAGTCTTTGTTGTGCTCATTGCGCTTAATCTTTCACTTGCACGACTCTAAACAAAGTTTTTACCAGCCATTATTTCGAAACAGATTGCATTTGCTCTCGTCCCTAAAAAACACTCGGGCCCAATTTTCATATGACCAGATTACATGCTTGTTTGTATACTCCAATATCTTACAAGTGGTTTTGCCCACAACAATTTTCAAACGGTTCACCTGATCTGAAGTCTCTGGAATACAGCAATTTGTTTTGTGAAACCTAATAGCATCTTGCCTCTAAGAGTTATTAACTCTTTGACGAGCTGCTATGAAGTCCACTGCACAATGTTTTCAAGTATCCAGTGAAAAGCCTTTTCTTCACTGGAAATGAAGCAGCTTGTATAATGAGTGCAGTATATTGTTTTACTCCACACTTGTCCCTTAGTTTTGGATTCCAAATTTCAAAATGAAAGTTTTTCATTCATAAATTTATCATCTTCAACACCTGATTCAAATTTTCACACATTAATAAACAGCTTAAGGACTATAAATTAAAAAAATATGAGGCATGTGTGATGAATACAAGCAAAGATATATAATCTTGAAAATTTGTCCCTTAGTTAAGGACGGTAGGTACAGTACCTATTTAATGCGCACCAAATTTTGTGCCAATTCCATGAACAACTGAGCGTTCCACCCCTTATACTGTCGCCTCGAGATCTGCTGTCTGCAGACTATGTTACCAATAGCTTCAGTTTAAAAATACCTAGTTAGATCAACATCAAAATCTTTATGTGTCATAAGTCATTAGTAGTATAAGCTTTACAGTGAGATGCTATGAATCTCATGTTTAATTAGCTTTACCTTCTTTTTGCATTTTTTACCCAATCAAGCAACTTACTTGAACTTGTTCCCCACTCTTGGAAAAATTTCGTTTGACAACTGAAAAAAATCATTTACCTACCTGCATGTAGCTAAATGTTACTGAGTTATCTCAGAGCTTAAAGTTAGGCCTATTTCACCATTACCTATTTTCGCACGAATTGCATAGTTTATAGCTAATTATCACTCCACTATATACTACACTTGATTTTGTAGCTACTTGATTTTTGCAATTGCCTTAGTCCGTGATTTTTCACTGTGTGTAAAAAATTTTAAGCATGAGGAAAGCAGGAAAACACTTGTTTTATAAGTATTATCTTTAGCACACTGGAGAAGAACTATGAAGAATTAGCGTATAATTTCACATTAGGAAAATACAAAAAAATTAAAATAAATAAAAATAAATAAAGAAAAATCATCGATTTTTTATGTTTTAATAAAAAATTCCAACCCTATCAGCAATACGGTAGGCCTCGTTTAGCGTGGGAATGTGAAAAATAGATATATTTTAGGTGAAAATCAGCAGATTTCGGCCGATTTCGGTGTTTAGGATGACCCCTATAGGGTCCCCCTGGGGACGCTGCTCCCCAAAACATGCAGTGGGCCCTCCCTGAGAGTGAAAAATTTACGTTCAAAAATTTGAAAACCTCCTTGTAAACAGTATCGACATTCATTACTCAAGTACAGTATATACTTGGTTAGAAAAATGTACATAGCCTACGGTACATCAAGAAATGATGATCTCTTTGCAAATGTTTGTGTCGTATCTCAACATTACTTACTCAATTTACAGGGGCAGAAAAACACGTCAAGAAGCAAGAAGAGAAGTGTCAACAGCACGCGCACTTGACGCTGCTCGAATGCAAGGGGGACTTCGGTAGTATCGAGCGGAGATAATTAGTGCAGAAGTGCGAACGGAGAGCGAGGGGAGAAAATCAGGAGGTCGGAGACACAAAGTGTGATCTTGAGGAGTATGAGTGGGCTGAAGAACTGGTAACGAGAGGCCAGAAGAGGAGGGGAACAACGAGAGGAAACCACAATACAAAACGTCGCAGTCGCCACCAAACCAAAGTCACACGTCGGTGTTCCTTGTATACAACTCCGAAGACACGGAAAATAGCTATTTAACTATTAATTTCTATGTGCAAGACGAAATACCAGCAGTAACGTTACCGTACTCCTTTTTTCGTTTACGCACTAATATTTTCAAAAATCGATCGCTTGCAACCGCTGCACTTTGTCATTCGGCCTGAAAGGTGCACGTTGTGCTTTTACAAATATGAAAGCGGACCACCAAAGCCGAAGATTCGCGGGAGACTGAATAAGTGTAATATCTCAGTACGGACAAAGTATTTGCACAACGAGAACGCCTCGTGGCGTAAGACCATCACCCGCGATAGGGAGCAAATTCAACGAAGTCATTTTTGATGAATGAGTTTAGGACAAAGCCCAATTCCAGAGATTAGCTTTTCAATAATAACGTAGGAAAAAAACAGAACACCTCGTGGCTTAAGACGATCTGCTGTGGTGGAGAAAATTCAATGCCGTCATTTTTGATGGCCTAGGCCTAGATTTTTGGCATGGGTCACTTCTAGGTTAACCCATCAAACTCCCTACAAAATATTATGCAGATTTCTCAATTCCTTCAAGCCTACCTGTTTTTGCGTGGACAGACAAATTTACAAACATCTATATTATACTAAAAGTCTGTGAACTTTGCTTGCTTGTTTATTTGTGTCTTGTTAGACACAGCAACTTCGCTTTTAGACGGGAAGAAACTCGAGGGACTGGGGAGTAGTCGCATTCTTTCCATGGATTAGCTGTTTAATTCGACTGTATCTGCGATACGGAAGTTGAACTGAGCTCGGCCTCAAGAACGAGCATGATGAATTCATCGGTTCCATGGGCAGTACAATTGAAATAGGTAACCTATAACTTGACTGCTTACAGCCTGGGTGTTGAATATACGTTAGAGAAGTAAAGAATCTGTTGATAGTGAACCGTACGGGCCGTTCCTTGACGGGCGAAGAGGACGGGCGTAAGAGGACGGCCGAATAGCGGGTGGTATATGACCAGCAATAAAATAACACCTGCTTTTTTGCAAAAGCAAAGACGATCGTGATGACGACCCAAAGGGTCACGGGCCGTCTAGTATATAGGTACTTAAATCTTCAACGAAAACATTATCACCTCTCTCAGTTCGTTCGCGGCCGGGTGCTAAAAATAGCGAGTGGCCACGTTACACTGAGCAGGAGCAAATAGATTAAAAAATGGCCACTGTCAACGGAATTCCAAAAGAGCTTAACCTCGTAGTCCTCTGCACAAGCCCATGTGTACCTGGTAATTTAGATTTACACAAATATGTCGGCTAGCACAGCTGTTCACCGCCTCCAGGCTAGATGGAAGAAGCACGGAAATTAACCAGTCACCACAGGTCCATATATGAGCTCTATCCCGTTGTTTTTCTATGTAAAAAAGATTATTAACGAAAGAAACCTGAAATTATCACCGAAAACCAATATTTCTCTACAAATGTACAGCCATTTACAAAAAAAAAAAACAATGGTAACTTCAACCACTATTTTTACATTCACAGACCTACACAAATATCTACTCAGAAAAAATTAAGAACTTATTTCTCTGTGTATCGTACAAGTACCAGACTATTTTATCAATAAATCCTCAACAATAATTTTAACAATTTTTCCGGAAATAAAACAACCATTTACAGACACAATCATCAATGGTAACTAGAAACATTCATTCCTCCATATGCACTCATGCATTCACAAAAAAAAATCAACGTTATAACTTCAGCAACCTACCTACCTACTTCTCTGTATATACCCAAGCATTTATACAACTAACGGGCAGCACACACACCCCTCTTCGTCTCCAAAACGGGTACAAGTAGCACGGAAATTAGCCGGGAGTTCCACGGGAGCAGCGACTCATTAGCTCAATTGCACCTGGTGTGATTTTTGTCGTCCCGTCATTGACACGACGTGCAGAGGCTGCTCGAGGTCGCCCTTACAGATGACGCAAGCCGTGGCGGAGTAGATCGGTGGTGCTTTGAACCACGACTTGTGCAGGAAAAATAATGTCAAGTCTCGTCTTCTGAGACAGTTGTTGCAAAGCCGACATGGATTTGAATCTCAAGGGATCAACTTTTCTGCGGAGCTGCTATTTACTGAAAGGAAATGGTCTTCTCTCCGTCAACGAACCCCAGGCTGAAAAATAAGAAGCCTAGCGTCTTGTATGAGAGCCGGTGTCATTACAGAGATGTAGCTTACAGATCGATATTATTCGTAACTGGGTTCCTACTCAACTTGTTCAGTATTTGTACTGTTAACTGGGAACGAATAAGAAATTAATAAAAAGTTGCGTCTCTGAGAGCTAATAAGTATATGTAATTCTAATTTACAAGCCTGATACCAAATGCAAAAAAAAATCACTCCATTAGTGACGAAAGACAAGGCCAACTCAAAGTGCTCTGGTCTCTAAGGTTCAAACGCCAAGCCCACTTGACTTGTCCGGACCTGCAGACAGGTACCTTGGCTTCGTCAGTCTGCTGACACTACAAGCCTAGCGACTATGTCGAGCCGACAGAAATAAGAGTTTCACAGAGTAAGATTCAGTTCTTGGAAGTCCCACTGATAATCGATATAGAGTTAGCTCAAAAATTTCAATTACCGGACCCGAAGCCAGATCACCCACCTGAAGTTTGGGACGAGTCAAGCGTCAAAGGCTTAATCTCGCTGCCCAATCGAACGCGCCATATCTTTATCCTATTGCCCATCCTACGCCTCAGATCAGCGTGTCCTATGCATTTCCAAGATGCGTTGATTTTTAGGCGGGTTCCTGACGCGCACCATCACACACGTACATATGATGTATGTTTTAGTATTGATATTTTGGTATTAATTTAGCGTGAATTAACTGTTCATATTGCCACTCCGTCGCCTTCGTATCGACCTCTCTTGCTTCATCAGCGCCTGAGATCTTTCCATTGTTCTCTCAGGGGGTCTATATCGCCCACCTTGGGACCAAACAATTAAAATGGAAAATCCTAATGGGCAGAAAAGCTATAATGTAAGGAAGCCACGCAGAAAGGTCAATGCCCTCCGTCCATTAGGCAGGATGGGTACCTACGTGCTCATTAACCAAATTTATAGCCTATAGTTCATCCGTTGATTGAAAGTGTAGAATATAATGCTTCGCATAATGGAGAAGCCACTAAAATGCATGATAGGAAAAACATGCTAATACGCTATTTGTATATTGAAAAATAGGATGCGGGCGCAGCAGTTTTGGTGTAGGCGCTTTGGCACGAGCCTAGTTGGCGCCGGACGTGTCAGCTGTCAAGAGTGTTTTCTTCCTTAGTTTCATTTAATATAGGTACTTATCGAAAAATCTGATACTCTAGACTTACTTAATGTAGCCTAACCTATCATAACCTTACCCAATCCATACCTATATCTAACCTCACCTCGTATAGCCCATACCAACTCATCGCTGTGAGGTGATTCTGTTTACCTGAAAGCTTTATACTTTTTCGAAAATTTGACAGTTTTTAAGTTTATTGGTTTCCCGTGTTTGCTAGATCACTTTTCTCATGGGGCATATCGAGGATTTTTTTCTAATTTTCAAGATAGCAGCAGTAATCAAATAAGTTTTAACATATTACCTTCTCAAGTTTAAAAGGCTCGTTTGGTCAAATCATTTTTGCATTATTTTTCGATCTTCAGAAGATTAACTTTTGAGCACCTCAAAAAAAAAAAAAAAAAAAAAAAATAGCTTTTCCGAAGCATAGAACTATCTAAAATGAGGTCAAATGGTTTATATCAGCAGCAAAAGGTAATTTTAAAAGGCGACTCTTCTAGATATCTATCACTCTTCGCTTTCGATTCAACATCAATGGCATGGTGATCCAAAATTACTGTTCTGTTATTACTGAAGACCGACAAAAAAAGCAGCAAATGAGGTTACCTCTGTATAACTGAAACATCAAAGCAAATTTGAATCTTCTGGAAAAAAAAGGTTTGTCAAAGCATGAAAACTATCATTTTTACAGATTTTGGAACGGAAAAAATCGTCTAAATTAAATGCTGAACACAGGCAATACATCACACGCCGCTTCCAACATCGATTGGGTCGCGACGTGGAATCGACCTTCTCTGCAATCACATCCAGTGAAGTCATTGAATAATGTATAAAAAAACTAATCCTGAAACGTCCAAACTACGAACAGCAAAACTGATAGACTTCACCGGGGCAACGCTGCCTGGATTAAATATCTGCCAAAGAATATTAATGGACGGATAATATAAAGCGCCCACTCGATGATAAATTTAGGATCCTTTACAAAGTTCAAGAGTTTACTGACATAATATTTGGCCAGGGAGTCATCCCGGCACTCAAGAGGGATGAGAGATATTCCGCGATTAGACTAATTGATGGGAAGACTTCCGATTTGAATGAATTATGAGGTGGCCGTGATGTGAGCGGTACTGGAGATTTTTCCACTGCAGGGAAGAGAAGGAGCATAGGAGCATCAGCGCACGATCATTACAGTTCATTTTATCTGAAAGAAAAGCTGATTTTTATAAATTTAATTGGACCTGGTATAAGGGACGTGTATGTATGTGGCCTACCTCAGAGTATGTGCTAGTTTATAGAATAGATTTAGGTAATTAAAGATTGGTTAGGATCGGTTCGGTTCAGCTAAACTAACTGCCTACGTTAAGTTACAGGCATACTTTTTATACCTCATCTTGAGGTAGGCTATATACTTCAACGGCATTATTTTTTCTAAAACAACCGCAGACATCGTGATTTCGTAAATTAGGGCATCGTACGTACCTATACTGCTACATATTTACATGTACAGTATTTGATAGCTACGATCTAATTAGCAAATTCGGACGCTCGTACAGACGATTTTGGCTGACACCAAGAGCTCGACAGCTTTTTCCTTTTGTTGTTGTTTTACCTATTAACAGACCAAAGGAAATTAAAATGCCTTATATTAAAATTGCTGGCAAGTATACGGTAAGCAGCACTACCTTATTAGCTCCGAAATAGGTTAGTTCGCGGCAGCAACGCTAAAGAAAATAGTTGTTGAACGATTTTTGCGGCAGATAGACATCCAGAGATATCATTTCAACTGCCAAAGGTTTATGCTGTGTAGGTATGTCATCGTACGCTCTTCCACAAAATAAATATAGACAAACCGTGAATAACCCTGTCTTCATTCCGACCGAAGATTTTGATATATATTAGGGCAAAAACCGCCGTAAATTTGGACTCTACCTCGGTCGTGTGACCGCAACCCGACAGGTTAATTCGGTTTAGGTTACGTTTTGCTAGGAGATCGCATAGATTTTCGTTCTAGTTTATAGCTAACCAGTATGTTATTAAATAGCATGTAGAAGCCTAGCAGAACGGTATGCAGCGCCCGTATATGGTGAGAAGCTCAGCTGAGAAACTAAAGATGTCCTCTACTGGCAAGGAGAGAGCAAGTCAAACTAAAATCATTAACTTTACCTTGTTTTGACCTTATATACATAGGTCAAATTTTTAAGGCTTTGTTTTCCCCACTTTGGGCAGAGTTTCTCACTTAATTGAAAGAAAAATAAATTATAGTTGAGACGCGTGCTAAAACTTGATATTTACTGTTTCACTTCTTTCGCAGGACCGAAAGCAGTCTCAAATGTAACTATAATGACGACGAACTTCTGGAACTGTATCCAAATTTGCGAAACCAACGCACCGGTTTGATTTTCCCCACATGCTGAAATTCACCAGTCAAACTAAACTCGCCTCGCCATGTCAATCGGCGCTTTGCTGCCAGGTTCGCAATCCGAAAGTGAGAAGAGCGCCAGGCTTGGCCGCGACTTGTGGCAATTTGCATGGATTTTGGAGCGAGGTGGAGGAGGCTCCACGACGGTCGCCACAGCCAACAATTGCAGTCCATTAGAGAAAAGAAAAAAGTGCCACGGTAGCTGCATGCTTCCGTTCTCAGCTCTAACACCTTGTATCGCTCGTTCGATTCCCCGTGAGTCGCAAGAGCTCTTTGCAGATCTTGGTGTGCTGACTCGGCAGTTGTGTGTGCATGCTCGGCACTGTGGCGGAACTGCCCCCCTCAGAGATGAGGGGGGTGGGGGGTCTTGGGTTATTTGTTCCTTCCGTCAAATTGGCGCCATAGTTCGTAACCCGAGGGCGACTGCGACTACACTTGCTCATCTGGGGGCGGTGGGCCTATACCCGCAGCACAAACCAGTGCATGTGGGTTTCCCAGGTGAGGGTGTGGTCTAAGTTGACTTTACCTTTACCTTTACTTTAGAGCCGCTTTTTCGTTCCAGCTGCGCTGAGCTTGCTTAACGTCTTCAAAATCGTAATCTTTTAGTACTGCTGTCAGAAAGCGTAGATGGATTCATTTTACAAAATGGAACAGGAAACTTGAACGATGTGTTGGGAAATTCAGGGTGAGCGACACCTCGGTACGTGAAAAGTGTCTGTAGTACCTAACAGCTATCCAAATCAGTAGACCAGAATTCGTATAACGAGAATTGATCAGGACCGAATCCTTGGCACTGTACCTGGAGGTCTGAACTTAAACTACGGCATAGGCTATATAGCGTAACAAACCAACGTTGGACCGATAGAATCCGCAGTACGTGCAAATCTACACTACATTGTGTAAGCGATACTTACACAATCCGTTACAATATTTCAGAAATGAAATTTGACACAACCGAGAGACCGTTCTTGTTTTTTTCGACCAACCGATGAAGGTCGAAAAAAGAAAAGAAAAAAACATTTTTGCCTTAGGCAAGTTGCCTGAGCACAATTGCAGCAGCCTTGTTAGAAGGATCCGCTAAAAACAGCCAGAAAATTATGAAAACAACACAAAAGTGGGGGAAGCTTCAGTTACGTTTTTTGCGTAAGCCGGATATTTGCGCCATAGGCTTTGTGCGCTGCTCTGCCTCGACGAAGCCTCCAGCTATATGGGCGAGGCTAGCGGCAGACTACAGCTTCCATAAACCGCCGCGCTTTAGAAGATTAACGGCAACGGTGAAGATCCTAAATTCAGATCTAAACTTTAATTACTTAATTACACTGGTCCAGAAATTTAAGCTTTTTTTGTCACACGTCGAATACTTATCGCTACGTAAGAAGAGAATGGCAAGGGTAAAAACTCTCAGAGAAAGCATGACTGATATTTAAAAGAATCTGAGGGAAGTTCGCGACTATAAAATTGAACGTTTCAACCTTCAAGGCCATTATCAACATCTGGAAATAGTAAAATGAAAACAGTTCAGCAAAAAATTCCATCTATGGTTACTCTGTACTATTATCGAGAAGATCTAAAAAAA
>LQNS02000225.1:3990039-4000625 GCA_001587735.2 Parhyale hawaiensis
ATAATGGCCTTGAAGGTTGAAACGTTCAATTTTATAGTCGCGAACTTCCTTCAGATTCTTTTAAATATCAGTCATGCTTTCTCTGAGAGTTTTTACCCTTGCCATTCTCTTCTTAATAAGAACCTTTAGAGGAAATAATTTTAATTCGTGTACTTATCGCTACGTAATAAAGTTCTTGACCGACCAAGAAGCCAACAAGCATAGAAATATATCTGGAGGTCGCCTTTAATTCTGTATGAAAGCTGATTCGAAGAAAGCTAATGCAAATCTACAACCCAATCTTAGGTCGCACCTCGAGTACTTTAGATACTCGCCATGGATATTATCGAAGGGATGACAGTGGCAGAAACGCCTCTGAATAATCTTAGTGTAAGCTCTGTACCAATACAATAACACTGATGAGCAACAAGAAACATTATAACATAACTCTTCAAAGGAGCAAAATAGGTACTTTTAAACATCTCAGTGTTATTCCTACGAGTAGCCGACGTCGATCTTAGCTGGCCCTCAGAGGGTTGAAACTATGAGATGTGAGGGACAAATTGACCTTCAGATTCGAAATCACAGTTCTGAACGTAAGAAAGCCCAGGTGTAAGCATCCCAGTAACAAAATCCTCGTTCACTAGCGTCACAAGGTTTACCCAAGTAACTCTTGTTAATATAAAATAAATATACACTAATGCTGCCCAGCCGGACAACGCTGGAAATTATGCACTAACCATGTCCGGTTTCCGGGCAACGCAGGTAATAACCATAAGGGTAAAGTTCGTGTGGAATGCAGCAACAATATATTGCTATGCCAAGTGGGACAATTATCTCTATTCTAGAAATTGATTTACCAACTTCGGCGTTATTTAAAATCCCTCGCATAAGGAAATCAGCAATTTGCTCATCGAGCGGCAGCGCAGCTGAATGCGCCTGGCATCAAAGTCACTGGAAGTTGCCAAGTTTTAAAATTTCACTAACTTTACCGTCAGTGTGGCGAGCGCTAATTGCGTTCCGAACTTAGGATGAAGTGGAAACGAACTCCAGATCTTTGTTCATGTCAGAAATCGAAGGCAATGAACTTTTCAATAATTGATACCTATTATCCATGGGTCTGAGGCTGGTCATTATATTTGTGATGTTACTGGTTGGGTACTAAATGACGCTCTAAGCGAATAATATCCAAGAAGTTTGCGATTCCTAAGTATATTTGAAAATATTTCATTAAATTCCACAACTAAATATATACCAGAATTGTTATTTTAGTTCTTGTTTATGCCGCCTCACCTACAGCTTGACCTGTGATCCCAAGACTCGACGGAAATTATGTCGATAGAAACGGAGAACCTACGCACAAGAGTGTTCCCACACTTAATCAACGCAAATAGGAGAAATATGGCAGGAATGCAGAGCAAGAACAAGGGGCGAGATGTCCGGTATAATAAAATTGAGGTGAATAGCAAATATTTTATAAGTTTCTCCTACGGAAATTGACCTTTTGCCTACAACAGATTTTTCTGTTTGGGGAACACCTTCCGAGGGTATTTACAGCTAGCTCTGCATGTATCCCCCTATATATCATGATGCAGCAGGCAAAGCAAGAGCTAGACCTTTATACTTCAGCTGAGACCTTTCCATAGAAAAACACCCCATCATGTTCCAAGAGAGAAAAACGAAAAAAAGCATGTATCGTGGGAAGCTCACTGACCCTATTTTACAAGGCTTATAGTTAGGTACTTTACGAGAAGGGTTGTTCGTCCTAGCGTAACCCTATGAAAAAATCCTTTGATGCGAGATAATACTGCCGGGTATTAATAGGGTGAAACCGGTAGGTACCGTAACCCAAAACACGGGGGAACATCGTACCATTGGACTGCAAGTGGCGCCTAGCCGTAACTGAAACATTTGACCCTATTAAGACCAAAGAAAATGTCTAGTCTCGTAGGCAAAGCGTTGTTTCAAACAGTGTACCTCTGATCCTTGAAAGTATAACATTACATCGTGGATCTCCCATCAGTACCTACTATATAATAATTTACGTCGTGTTTTTATTTATTTATTTATTTATTTATAACTATATGTATAGCTTTCCTGTCACGCTATCAGTACTATATAATAATTCACGTCGTGTTTTTATTTATATATTTATATCTTCCCTGTCACGCTCTATGGGAATAAGATAGGAGAAAATTCAGGTGCCGATGACGGTATCTTGGATACGGGGGTCGGACTTGAGCGTTCCAGCTGACTGACCTGAGCTCGCCAACATGTTCGTGTCTGGACATGTTCATTGTTAAACGGTGGTACGGGTGATGTCACTTCACTACGCCTCATAATATATATCCAATTTTTTTGCAGAATGCTGAATTTTCATTTGAGAAGTCTTCTGAACAGTAACAGGCACAGGAAACAGCGGGGATTTTCCTGAAATTCTAATTTTCTGCCCTCATTTATGATGACGGCTCGGGCCACTATATATAAATAAAAGTACGACGTGAATTATTAAATAGTACTGATTTGACAATGTAGCTTTCTCTTCAAGTACTTCACGGGCACTGGGCAGTAGATAACTATTTCATCTAGCTCACTGTCTTTCTCTGAGAGTGCATATTTCGCTTCAGAGGCCGAAATTTGAGGATTCAGTGAAGCAGAGAGTTAAGTTTGGACGACGGTATTATGGATACGGAGCACTAACATTGCATGTAAGCTGACTGGAGGGGCATTCAAGTGTATTATAATGGTTCAAATGAAGACGTGCTATCAATGGAGAGATGAAGCGCCTATGGGGCACAGCGACAAGAATGACTTGAAGCAGAAGGGTTACACAAGGAAAATAAGAGTTGCTAATAAGCGTGAGGGGGAAAATGTGGAAACGGCAAGTCAAAGAAAAGAGCAAACATATCAATAACTGCGTGAATTTTTTCACGCACGGGTCCACTAGTTTACTATAAAGGAAGGCTATTTGTGATTTTTCGGGATGTAGCTATAATGTGCATCAGGGTAATTAAATTTTCTAGTGTGCCATGTTATATCAGTGTAGCGTATTCTGCTTTTCTACTCAGCCTTTATATGTGTCAGCTCAATGCATAGTAAACAGGACACATTTCTCTTAATAATGAAGCAACGCACGCAAAACTCAATATTATCAGCTGAAGTTGCTGTTCTGAAGGCGGATACAAAAATCTTACAAATTCTGGGTACTCCTCCTCAACCACCAAGTTAAACTGCAAACGTGTCTAGTGTTATTAGCTCGGTTTTATCTACTGAAAGAATATTCACGGTACGTGTTGGTTTAAGAACAGAGTCAAATAGATAACGAACGCGGCGACCTATACAGGCCCATTCGTACTTATATTACCTAGTTCAATATATCACAAAAACTAAATTTAGTGCATTAATGTCTGATCAGCACACCAGTGGAGATCACAAATAATGCTAGGTGTCCCTACGAGAATTTCTGTTGAATGCAGGCACTGGAGGGATGCATATTAATATGCGGGACACAAGAGGCTATTTTATTGTGGTGCGCGAGAAATTTCCACACAAAGGATTAAGTTTCTCGAAATGCCTACTGACAAGCCATTAACATCGCGGAAGAACAGCCCACCTTTCATTTCCTGCGTACACTGCAGCAGAGATATAACACGACACTTCTGACCTCGTCTGTACGATAAGCAGCGCCAAAATTAAGCGTTAAACAAATTACTGCTGCGCACACGAGCGCCACGCACGTGCGCAACACGAATGTTTCACGCACTTTTATCTAACTCACGCATTCTCTTCAAGTTCAAGTGTGATTAAACTAGTCTAATGTACGCGTGTGAATTTCTTTTTCACAAAAGTTGTTTTCACACAAAATGAGAGTTTTGGGCAAGCACCATAGGAACAATAACGAGCATTATAAGTTGGAAAGGTGACACGATTGTAGAGTCGAGCATGTATGAATACCGACACCCGTTCACGAAAGAAAACACCTGAAATTAATACGAAAGGCACATTATTTGGGTAGCTACTGACAAAGAGAGCTAATGCGCAGCTAGAGTCACCTCAGAAACTCACTGTCCGTAACAAAGCAAAATTTCCCGCGTTAAAAAGATGAAAAACACTTAGCCAACGCAACCTAGACACAAAGTTGAAAACATTGAACAGACAACGCGGACACTTGCACACCGGGCACTGTCGCCTCGATATCCTCGCTGTCGCTTCGTTACAGCGAATCTTAAATATTCAGAAACGTACGAGGACGAACGGCAAGCTGACGAGCTTCGCAGTGGGTCACTATGCTGCCCGTTATGGCGATGCGAATACGAGGAAGTATAGGCAACAGTGAGGTGAGTGTCCGCAACGTCTGTTCGGTGCTCGCTGCTGGCCAGATTGATGCCATGTAAAGTTGAACTATGCAGCGGATTATGGGTTTTTGCGAGCACTCTAGGTCTGCTGGGACACAAGTTCATGTTGCAGTAATTAATTGCAATACTATAAAATTCAGGTCGAAGTACAATAAATTCGTTCATGCCTCAAGTAATGCGATTTTTTCTGCTCCGTTACTTAGAATCAACAATTCAAATAGAGTTTTTGGGGAGTAAAGGGAGTTGAGCAATAACAGAAAGGGTTATGCAGAAATTTTCGTACGAAGAAAACTATTTGTGGTGCGCAGAAATGGGTACAGCAGCCGTTAACCCATTCAGGAACAACCCAGAGTATACAATCGTCCAGCACTAGTCTAGAACATCGATAATTTCTACCAAATTGAAACAACTTCGACAATATCCTTCATGGGTTAAAGGGATAAGAAACTGAGCATGCACTTACAGAGCTGTAAATAAGAACACCGTTTTAGACTTATACCACAAAATGGAGAATAATTAAAGTATATTACCCTATATAAAGAAGAGCAAAAGGTATCTATCGTCAACCGAACGCACCGCGGTATGAACTGATAAACCAATGTACTTGGCCCTACCCGACAACTTTCTTCTAGTAACCTATAGTCACTAGCTTGCCGAGATATCTTTTATAATTCTTAAAATCTCGCACTTCTAGCGAGATTAATTACGGTAGTGTAAGTCTTGCAGAGAAGGAAGATCAGTGCCCATTTTAGCGTATTTAGATATTCAAAGGTGTGTCTTAATAGTGCCTGAATGCATTAAAAGCAATAATTACGTAAAGTTTGATATGGTGGTTAGCATGTACCACGGGAACAAGGGTTACTACAGTACCTATATTATATTCTTTGCATAACGAACACTCAACTTGTAGAGTAAGATTTATGACTTCAACTTAATTAAGAAGCAACGCGATACGGTGCAGATTACTCACTTCCATAACAAATGGACTATTATGTTTCAACACTTAAGCGCGAACAAATAACACGTGGGTTCTTGTCATTAGTTGTCCGGCTACTTACATTCAGCATTGAAGGATTATCAAATTTTCAATATTGAAGCAAACAAACTAATGTTCCTTTCATGAATTAGCCTTCACGTACGTCAATCTCTCTCATTAGAAGCACTGAGCAAATCACGAGGAGCTTCAGGAAATGAACGCACCAAGGATTACAAATACAGAAACGCTAATTGATCCCCTAGCAACGTAACCTTCGTACGTTGAGTCATCGGAGCCAAAGTCATTGCGAATCCAGTTTCCATCCATATGAACCAATCAGCCAGCAGCACATCGCAGTTCCAGCAGCAATAGCAAGCAAAGTCCATGCACAAATGAAGGCATTCACCAGCTGATCGTCATGCTTTGTGGCCTTCCGGTAAACCATCAGAGCCTGAGGCATTAAGCAGCATTCTTCCTCAAAGCCAAGAACCTTGACCCTATTATGTGAATTTGTGGGGACGGTGTGGAAGAACACAATGAAGCCTTCGTTCGGCATAGGTTCTGTTTTGGAGGAAGTCATGCGTGAACAAAAAACTAACCTTGGGGATTCTTCCTTCGCCATCCAGCCCGCAGCGCAGTCAGCCACAGTCAGAGTAGAAGCGTACAGTACATTCCTCACAACCAGGAACCAATAAAGCCTAGCAAGAAAGTGCGGTAGTGGCGCTGGCGAGCCTCGCACGAAGTGAAGTATTGGAGATTCTGCGGTGTGGGGGCCGCACGGGCCAAGGATCCAGGCTTGGTTCCGCAACTACCTACCTCCTATCCATTCATACGTGCAAATTTTCCACGTATACAATATAGAGTATATTAAATAATAGACAGCAGACGGTTCGAGAGGACCAGACCCAGCGAGGCGCCGAAGCCTAGGCTTTTGGTTGCTGTGGGCTACTCATCACGGGCAAGTAATACATGGAAACATAAAAATGAGCGTTTGACCAAGTGGAAAGCTCGATCCAGCCTTTGGGTAGAGTACAAGCAGATTGGTTGTAACTCGAGCACGCTACGAATGAAAGATTTGTAATTGAGGAGGGTGTCGCTTCCAGGATGAACCAATGCGAATTTGGAATGTGTTGACGGTCTGTGTACCAACAACTTCCGGAGGAAGTTTTTCCCAAATGTTCAGCAAGAAGTATGGAAATACTATAAAAATAAATACAACAAAATAGGGAAATTTTTTTTTCATGTTTCGTTAGATGACACAAAATATGGTGCGGCAGTACAGTAGCTACCTGCCAATATTTAAGGGAAAGACTCCGAAAAATCTCATGTTAGCAAGTCAGCTCCCTAAGTCCCAACGGCCATTAGACAACGCTATTGCTACGACAGACCATACATAGTCTACTCTATATAGTGTAGTCTGTGGGTCATTATAAAGCCAAATAGGTATTTAAAATATAGAAATTCGGAAAAACGTTTACCTGCAAAAATTGAGCCAAGCAACTGGCGTTCTTTTCTTGGTTCAGATGCATGCAGAGATTTTGAGGTTGTAATTATCAAGGCTGTTATGAGACGCATACGCGGGCAAGTGGCGGTAAGGGTTGACGAGACCCAGACCCCTGCAGCGCACTGTAAACTAAGAACCGACAATCCACAAAAGGATACCAATCAGTTTTTAAACAATTTGGAATAAAATACAATCTAGAAGATAAGATTATGATACATATATACAGTATATAGTTTTCTTCGTATCAGCATACAGCTCCAGAACTTATTCCTTTCTGCCTGCGTCAAGGTTCTATAAGTTTTATACCCGTGCTACGAGTATGCAGAATATATGACATGCAGTGCTATAAAATAGCCTATGCTCAATACCCTTAAGTTATCATAATAATATAAATACCCTTAAGAAAGTGACTAGAAGCACAGCTCTGTTCTTGGATATCGTGCTTATATTAAAATACTATGGTAATACCTACAATGGTTACATTGCTGTGGTAATACTGTACTGCTGTTAAAAGCCGTAGCGCTATTCGCGGTTCATACTTTGGCCCATAAAAATTAGTCTTGGCAATATGGTACGATTCCGATGTCTCCAATAGACGCATATATGGTTGTCCTAGCGCGAGGGAATATTAAACTTTGAAACACAAAACTTATAACTGAGTAGTGCATAGGCTACTGTTTTTTATTAAAATTTAATCCAGACTTAAATGGGTCAACCAAACTCTAACTCTTATCTCTCTCTAACTTGTCTCTCTAACTGCATGTCCACGACCCTATAGTGAAGCAGCATAGGTATATATCCGATGTTTGTAGGAGGGGCGACACCGGATAATCGCGGATGTTCGCCTAAAGTGTATGATAGGAATACGTGTACCTTCAGTTACAAATACAGCGACTCAGGTAAACATAGATGAGCATTGCTATTTAGGAATAGAATCACTGACACCTGCTCTATGTCTTCATCGATAAAAAAGAGCCAGCCAGATATTTCTCGATTGTACTCAACTTGAAACACAGCAGACTTTTTCTCCCGTCAACTCTTCACACACACTGTACGCGTTAATGGACGTTGCAAATTGAATTAATCCTTAGAAGAGCTATGCTTCATGTCGGTACGAAATGTTTGTGGTGTAGTGCTAAGCTAGTGTAGCCAAGCTATATACACTAGCAGGTATGAAGCCAAGTACAAATTTCATTTTCAATTCATTGAACAATAAATCTGAGGCAGTTTGACTCACAAGTCTCAAAAAATATTCTGATCGAGAAGCTAAAAATTTCATTTTAAACCCGTTCTCCGTGTTCATGATACGGAAAGTAACCACCACAATCACTGCCACATACTCCTCCAAGCAGCTCTCCCTCCCCAGGGCCGCAGCATCGCCCATTTCATCACATGGGGGCGGCACTCCACACAACAGGAGGTCTTCAATAAGGGCCGGTTTCTCTGCCACGCTTGTCATGCAGCAATCAAGGGGCCATTCAAGCCCAAGAGAATCAGAGCTGCTTTGCTGATAATCAAAGCTCATTTCCGACCAGTCATATTCCCAGAGGCCTCAGTTAATCCCGAGAATATTGATTAGAGTCAGAAATGGGTAGAAAGTAAGTGATTGTATAGGGAATATTGCACGCATATGTTGCGCGGAGGCTGGGTAAAAATACGCAACTGAATACAGGCAACGCAATATAAGTATTTGCACACAATGCATTGCAACACGGTAAAATTCAAAAGGTAATGGTTGCGAATGCAATAGGAGCCTTTCATGTTCCGCATCAAGTTCAATAAAAGTAAGGGATTTCATTAAACACGATGCACGCAGTTGTATATTCTGCAGAGAGGTAGAGTAAAAATCGATATTATAATTCTGCTTGTCCCTCTGTTAGTACGACGGCGACACTTTCACTAGATTGGGGAAACTTTGGTATTCTTCATAAGACCTGGGGATCATCAATAGAAGGAGTCAGGTTCAAATTAAAAGCGGCTACTGCTCGCAGCCCGCAAGTAGAAGAATCGCCTCGCCCGACTAGGAACGTTTTTCGTACTTCGTATGCATGGTGTGGGTCCGATGGCATCATAATTGAGAAACACTGCTTTCGGTCCGTGGAAGTTCTACAGGTTCCTTCAGTATTAGATAATTAGATATTAGGGCACGATTTCGAGAGGGAACATCACGAGTCAAAGTTCTATTTTTTTAAGCTTGTAGGTAACGGTCATGCTAACCAAAAAATGACACGTACCCAATGACCCCACCTATTAGGCCGTATTGTCGGAAAACCCGAACTAATTTCGGGTAAGTTGCAAAAGAACCCTGCATAACTTCGGGTAGGTTAGGTGAGGGTAGGTTAGGTCTGGTTCTCCTAAACAACCTATTTTTTTCAATTTCGGGTGTGTCAATTTTGGGCTCTTGGGTGAGACTTGGTTAGGTACTCGTAACTCCTCGCAGGTCATAAGGTACAGAAGATTTTCTGTGTGATTGGAACATATTTTCACACTACGCATTCATGATACGGATCTGAGACATCGCTGAAAAACGTATTGCTGTTGGTCTGCGGAATTTCCACAGGTTTCAGGTAGTAACTATAACCGTAGCATATAGGCAAATTATGCACTGGCACGTTTTACATGAGTAAAGAAAACACAGGTAACCTACCCGAGACAATCATCACGCATGGGAAGAACAGAAGCAACAAGTCGTTGTAGTAAATGGAGCACAGAAAAAAATAGGTGCTTTTAATAAAAGAATCACGTCTCTAAAATACATTCGAAAATATAAAATATGCGTATTTATTCAACACTGATTAGTTCCTCTTTTCATTTCAAAAATCCTTATTAGTTCAAGAGATAATACATAGCTATACTGAATCATCGATGTGAGTTATTTCACTGGTAACTAATGAACAGCTTAATAATATGAATACGCAATCTTCGTGGAACACACAGTCCACAGTATAGCAAAACCCAACTCTTCAGCACTATGACAGGCAGTGCACCCCGAAAAGACACAGCACCGGGTGCGGACGCACACAATACCTCATGTTCCCCCGACAGCCACGCTGTCGCTTGGCTATAATGGAGTGAGTGTACACACAAGTAACGCTACCGGTACTTGAGAATTCGAGTAAGTAATTGTAATACTTTGGTCATATAATTCGAAAGAAAATCAGGCACCACGCATTAGCACATATTTGATTGAACTAAGCTAGTTAAACCATGGGAGCATTTACTCACATGTGTATGGCAACTCTTGAAGGCGTGGGCGAACTGCGGAACCTACACTATCGTAAGTACAGCTCTGAAGCCTCACATACCTGTTGGAGAGACGAGAAAAAAACATTACTCGTTAGAATAGGAACATCAACGTAGAGGCGCTATTAAAAAGCTAATTCCTACATTGCATAACAGAAACTCAAAGTAATTATACTATTAATGATCTCTCTGGCAGCTTAAGCTTCTCACGCCACAGCAGAAGTGCTTCCAGAGAGGTACAGGGAGGGGCATAGGTCCTAAGCAGGTCGACAACAACGGAGAACTAAAACCCATGCACGAGGGAGTTCCCACACTGGATCAACACTCACGGGAGGAAGCAAATTTGACAAAATTCTCAACTTTCCGGAAAACAACACAAGATACTAGGGTAAGACGGGGTGTTTTCGCCGCGGGCGTTTTTTTCTTCATTATAGAGCCTATATCTCAAAATGAAACTGACATACAGGAAATCTGGAAGTGTCCAGTGGTAGGGGAGTTACTAAGGATAAAATTAGGCTATTTAAGATGC
>LQNS02000225.1:4009389-4021444 GCA_001587735.2 Parhyale hawaiensis
ATCCTTCGGATCGTAATAAATTCTTAGCATATTATTAGGTATCCCAATACCTCTTTTGTGTTAAAATTTCAGCGTTGAACCTTTTACAGTTTTTGAGATATGAATTTTTTTATTTTTGTCCCCTAATTATGCTCGCAACTGTAGTCTGCAAGGATGCAACAA
Organism: Parhyale hawaiensis; assembly: GCA_001587735.2. NCBI lineage: Eukaryota > Metazoa > Arthropoda > Malacostraca > Amphipoda > Hyalidae > Parhyale > Parhyale hawaiensis. The sequence continues at coordinate 4,009,552 of LQNS02000225.1, forward strand.
TCAGAACAAAACAGTGAACTCCAAGCGAATACACACAGGACTAGCGTTTTCTGTATAGAAAAGATTGTATCCTTGCAGTAGCGCTCAAAATCACGGTCGTTTTAACGAGCCTCAGATTTTAGTTTGAAATTTTTACCCCTACATCGACTTACTTCTCATGTTTACCACAAACACATTTTTAATTCAACACGACTCGACAGCCATTAGTACCAGCAAATGACAGTTGCATGTTTCACTATGGCAGAAATTCTCGAGGCGGAGTTTCAAGTAGTTCGATGAACCGGATCAAGCGAAGCTAATATTAATGACACCACTCTAATGGAAGCAGTATCAGGCAGCGGCTCTGGGGCAAGGCGCGTTACCTGCACCACACACGCTCTTATCGTTGTTTAAAATACAGAACTTGTTTTATCCCTGACGTTTATAACTTCCACACCACTTCAGTCAATAACCGTCTAAAATTACAAATACTAGAATGAAAAACGATGAATTTATCACATTATTTGCAAAACGACAGAGATTCAGTAACAGAACTGCAATTAGAAAAAGTGTGCATATGATTTCAGCAGGTAGGCATATTAATAATTATCAAACTACATCCCCTCCTCTTAAAAAGAAATATATATATATATAAATAGGTAGGTAGTACAAGTTACAGCACCGTGGCGAATATTATACTGTAAGCATAAAAAACTAATTCAACTTTGCTCACACAGAGGGAAAAGTCATTCAGACCAGAAACTGCCACTATAGGTTTATCTCAAAACAATTTTAACAACAGCATTATTTAATATACCTATACAGTAACTACCTAGATGCTCATAACTTTTTGAGTTATCTTGGAGATAGACAGACAAATAGACACGAAAAAAACATAACCTCTTTGGCGGAGGTAATTATGAAAATACATACGAACCAATAATGTACACATGAATTACGCAAGCACCTTCCACTCATAACAACCAACGTTAATAAGTCCTATATCGAGTGTACCGTAAAAAACTCAACCACTGACGCATTCAATTATCGCACAAACAACAAGAATGGGTAGAAGGCAAGAAGCTCCAGCGAAAAGCTCACTGCATCAAGCCGAACGCAGTCCTTCTCATTTCCCTGCAATCAAACACAGAGACTCTTATTACTGAGCGACATAGAAGACAAGAAAACCGATACGCTGCCAAACATAAAAAAGCAATGGAACAGTTAGGCAAAAACGCGCATACACCAGTCAGAGTAGGAGGAAAAGAAAGGCTTGCCGGAAATTGAAAGCCAGCGACTCCCTAAAGTGCGGAGCTAAAAAATGGTTCAGGATCAGAAAACAGGGGGCGAGGGGGGCGGCTGGTGACCTGCGGGAGAAGCATCTCGGAGATCGTGTCGTCCGAACATCCGCAGATCGCGTGTGATCGAGCAGTTCATGCCCGAGAGGATGTGTGATCCAGCAGTTCATGCCCGAGAGGATGTGTGATCGAGCAGTTTATGCCCGAGAGAATGTGTTATCGAGAAGGTAATGTCCGGGACAAGGTGTGATCGAGTAGGACAGGACCAAGACAATGAGTGAATAGCGCAACTATCCAGCTCGGCAACCGAAGATTGTGCAATAGTGGCCTTCAGCACTCAAATATTGTGTACAAAAAACGTCTTGTTTTGGCATTCAAACAACACCACTACCACCGCACCCAAACACCACACGACCGAGTGCTTCTGCACGAACTTGCACTTAATCCACGATTGTGCAATCAAATGAATTAGCTACCAAGGTCGTCTGATCAACTCGTTAATCATGAGATGAATGACGCAATCACACTCAAAGTCGTATGAATTAACTGAGAACACCGCTGTTCGTAGGGGAGCACGGGTCAGCAGGAGCTCAGGTTCAGCAGATAGTATGAGACTCAAGGAATTGAATTCGAACCAGCGAATTAACTCCCAGAAATTAGGCTACTAGAGACGCTAAATAAAATCAACTGCGATAACGGATTAGCTTAGTGACCAAAGACTTCATTTAGCATATATATATATATAAATGCGTCGTCGTTTGAAGAATTCGTCACATCGATAGAGTGTGCACAAATATATTCGTGGGTTCCAAGGTTCAAAATAATTAGGATATGCTGTTATAATTCACTGGACTTTGCATAAGTTAAAAATCTTCTACATCAAACAGGGCCTACTGAATATTAACCCGCTTTCTTGCAATGAATTTCAAAAAATACAAAATAAACCAAATCCAAATTGTGAAATGGTTTCATCTGAACAGGGCATAAGGGCGTTTGGGACTTCATCGACAGCTCTGAGTCAAATAATGCCTCATAACGAGAATCATCGCTGGTTCTACTTTAACTGATTCGCGACACAACGGGAAATCAGAGTGTCAGCGTCCCATACTTTCATATCAAGAGATATGCCCTGCAGAAATCCTACCCGGCGACGCCACACTAAGCCTATAATAGACGTGAGAGACTCAACGGTCAGAGACAATTCGACGCCTTCACATTTTGGGAATTAAAATATTAGTGAGGTGCATTGCCCGAGTACCTACGTCTTCATATCTCGACGTCTCAAGGACAAAAGTGACATGCATACTGGTAGTCAAGAAACTGAGGACTTCACTCACATGCAAAAAATGTAAGGCCATAGACCTCTTTAACTCGGGAACTGTAATTTACGGCAGCAGTAGCCTTATATCTGGAAAGTAAAAGAAGATATCTTATCTTACTCCTGGCTTTGTGGTTGATAAGTATATATGAATGTACTTGCAGCTCTTAATAATATTATTTGTAAGCAAATGACGATACTTGACTATTCCGTACGCTCAGCAGTTATTTACAGCCGGGGTTTAGTTGAAGCAATGGACGGATGTTGAGCAAAGGGCGTATCGCGTACGTGTAAAAATTCAAATTGACACAAATTTGGAATAAGAAATCATTTCAGGGCTTAAATTCGACAACATGATGCCGAAAAAGTCGAGACCGAACGCGATGCAGCGGGACCGACCAGAAGGCGAGCGGTTCATGTCAAGCGACTTCCGACACGCGAGGCAGGCGGGGGCGTCCCGGCCGCGAGCTCCTAGGCTCAGGTGACAAAGCAGGCACAACAATTACAACTGACGACCACGAACTGCTGCTAAATGGAGTGCGCTGCGACGCTAACTGCTGTGCCAGTGCCTGAAATAGATAAACCGAGCGGAGAGTAAAAACTGTGGCAGGTCACGCCACTGGGGGACTCAACTTTTGCGTGTAGCAGTGATCAACACGCCCGTAAATGGTCCAAGCTGCAGTGCTATTCCGCGCATTTACGAGATGGCTGCGGATATTTGGGTAGACTTGGTGGAGAGTTGCATATTACATTCGGCTTTCGGGTAGGCTATAGCTGATAGAAATGACCTACCGTTGTAATATCAGTATTTGGGGATAAATTCCAAAACAGAACGCCTAGTGGCGTAAGACCAGCACCGGGAATGAGGAGCGTGGCCTAAGAGCGCCGTGTTAGTACTTTTTAGCAACATTCACATCTAGGTCAACATAATTGACTACCTGTAAAGGACTGTGATGATGGGCAATTGCTTCTAGTAGTTTTTTTTTTTTTTTGGTGAAAAGACAACAATGCTGACACATGTAGACCGAAAATACCGTATTATCACCTCTCATTTCGTTCGCGAGTGACAGTTAGCTACCTCATGAAGGCCGTGATGTTTCCATTATTGAGTTACTTTAAAAGTTCTGCTTCACGCTCACAACATTTACTTAGAATGAACACTGCTCTGTTGGCAGTGGGTGTGCTGCAGCAACGTTCCAATAATTTCCTAAGGCGGGTGCACATGCTATTAAAAAAAAAAATTCACACCTAATCATCCGAACGTTTTGTTGAACCCTCGTAAACACAGCTTTGAGTTTACCTCAAAATAGAGTAAAAATGATAGCAGTCAAGTTCAGTTGCCCAGAAACTGCCGTTAGTTAAATCTTAGGCATTTCTTCAAACTTGAAGGGAATAATAATTCAAAATTCTTTGCACTCTTTCACTATTTAAATGGACACAGAAACACATTCGGACGACGAAAGAGGAAACTTGTTCCTTTGACTAGCGTGTGTCGCCCTCTGTAGCAGCACCCTCAGTTGCTGGCGACCTTCGGGTGTTCTGTACCGAGCCAAGGACACAGAGACACCATCAAGGCTTGCGCCGAAACGTTGCTTCTCGCCTGCTGTAATGACGTCATTACATCCGTGACTAGGCCCTCAAAACTGGCCAACAAGACACAGTCACGGTTGTGATGACGTCACAAGGAGAGGCTGATATTAGCGACGATACGGCAAAACCGCCTAGTGAACGCTGACTGGCCTTACGTCTTGGTGGCCTCGACGCAGACGAACCAGCGAAGTTACGGACGCAGGCGCCGCAGCCGCACCAGACTACCGTGACTGCTGTTGTAGCCGCCCGTACCTGTGACCTCATACACTGGAGTGTTGCGTACCGACCTCTGCTGTTCACTTACTTCTTTTAAGGCCAAAAATCGATGTTTTGGTAGTATTATAGGTACAACTTTGCTGCCCGCTTCTTTAGTGAAATTTAAGTCAGTCCAAGAGTTTCAGAGCAAATCCACGAAATTTTACTTACGTATTTATTAAAATACCAAGACACAGTCGTTCAAAAAACTTAATGAAAACATTGGACATAATTATTATAGCTAAATAAGTTAAAGTCTCCTAACACATCACATATTCGGTGTTCTATAGAGAGGAAAAGGAAGAAATGACGACATAAACAAGGAACCCATGCACGAGGGCGTTCCAGTACAGAATCAACGTTCATTGGCACATCAAGTCGGGAAAGAAGATGAAGAACAGATGAAAGCATTCATTAGTAGGAGAATGAAACTGAAAGGAAGCAAAGTGGCCCCGAAGGAAAGACATCTCGAAGGCACAGCTATCGCAAACTTGACCTAGCTAGAGGGTCCTCTCAGAGGCATTGCTCCCAGTAACATACGATGGACGTATCGAATAACTTACCTAACCCAATGGCCCATTAGCCTATATGCCCCTGAAGCGACATCCAGTATATACATCAAACATAAGCCTAGAAAAAGATATGCAAGCTAGTGTATCAACGCTAGTGAGGGTGGTACAAGTCTACAAGGTAAGTAAAGGGAGGTGCGAAAGCTCCTTAGCAAACTGGTACCACTACGCTAAAAAGTTTTGGCGGGGAAGGGCGGACCGTGTACTTGCAGGTATTTCTGGTAGAATATTATAAAATCGGCAACAGTCGGGTTTCACTACACGCATTACGCACCGAACTATACCTAAGTGATTAAATTACACAACAATTGTTACACTTGCCGATCAACATCCGCTAACCTTCACGGCTCCATTTACGCTTCAGCAACATGGAACGCTCCCGCCAGGCACTTCAGTCCGATGGCACCGTTTTTTCTGTCACTCTAGGAATTGCCAACACGAGCGTGCTGACTCCCAAGGCGCGGATCTGACATTTACCGTGAGGTGAAAACAACGGCATGAACGACACTTAATGCAGTACTTCTGTATGCACGGAACCCGCCCTGCATAACTTTACGCATATAGGGATCTGTCGCTTATAGCAAACCAGATGAGGAGTGATCGCTGTCCGTACGCCAACGACCAGGTAACACCAGGACTGCTATTTCTGCGTGTGTAGCACGCCTGCATAGATTTGGAATAGCCGCTTGGCAGTATAGACAACGTAACACCTGGAAATCGATTCCTGTGTGTATCGCACCTGGTATGACTTTACACAGATAGAAGTCGCTTCCGGTGAATCCTCATTGTTTACCACACAAAATACGCGGTGGTATCCACAAAAAAAAAAATCCTAATCCTTCAAAGGTGTATGGAGTACGTCTAGTCTATCGCAAATGTTCATTGCCCGCAATAGGAATGAACCCTTTGTTTTCTAACCTATCTCCTAGAAAAAATATAATAATAAATATCGTATTGCTATGCAAATATAGACATGTCTCACATTGTCAGCCCAACTCGCACCGGGAATCATCCAATAGGGAGGCTGACAGTTTTCTGATTAGGTCTTCCCATTGAATATATACATCAAGAGTCGTGTGCATATATAAACGCAGTACCGGCATATATTTTGTAATTTCCTTCTTACATTCACAGTGAAACATGATACGTGGTACAATTGACCCCTTCGCTATTGAGATAAGCATTCATCTGAATTCTTTTCCGTAGCTGCCATAGTATTCGGATATAATTAATCTTGATTGTTTTCTGCTGCACATTAATCAATCGTTAGAGCTTCCGTTCCAATCTTTCACTATGCATTTCATGATGGTAAAAATCCGTGAAAGAGAAATTCCCCATAGAAATACATTCCTTTACTGCTTACTCCTAAAAACACGGGAAATAAGTACGACACTTTGAAACAATGGAAAAACATGTACTACATTTAGAAAGATAGTAGTTACGTATGAGCAGCGGATAACGCAAAACTGCTTCTTCAAGACAACAGATTATCAGGGGCTAAAAAAAATACACTCATTCAACAGCAAAGCAAAATCAGAGTCTATAGCTATCGTACTGTGGGGCGCAAGATTTTTATCCCAAGATTTGTATTCATAAATAACCCATCGGAAAGCCGAAAGACGACAACTGTACGACATCAAAATTAATGGGACTCAAGAAAAATAATATGGGGACCGCAAACCTGAACTGCCATTAAAAGGTTGACTGTAGCTCAACACATTACGGTATGCTGTCCATACCACATCCTGGTACATTTTAAGGAGGCATAAAGGCTTACTTTATGTGCCAATGGGTTAAACTGTACAATGCTGAACATATTGGGGTTGTTTGTATAACTATGTGGCACCTTGCTTCTGTTGGATATCAGGCTTCATAGTAGGCAGTTCAGACCTGTTATTTTACACCATAATAACACACACTGATTCTATTTTAAATGTTTTAAAATTAAACAAAGCTATAATATAAGAGCGAGAGTGATGAAATAATTGGAATATGACCGATGCTTGTATCGCTACCGAAGTTTCACGGGCTGTTAAGGAATATTATTAGCAACTGCGCAGTAATGCGATAGTTTATGGGAAACTATCCCTCTCCACATTACACCAAGAACATGACATCTGTTCGTCCGCCTGTGAACACAGGTTGCGCGGCTTGCAGAACTTGACCAATCAGAAATAAATATAACATTGGAAATGATCCCTGTCCCTAACACAAACTACGAGGTTATAGCAGCCAATTGTGAACGCCGCTTGCTGCTCCAAGCAAGCACGACGACCTGAAAATCCCCCAGTGGAGGCAAAAACTTGCCGCCGCGGGCGCAGGTACCGCTCGCTGCTCGCACGCAACGCAAAGTTGTGCTAAAGAAAAAACGTTTATATATACGTACACTCTTTAGCTATAGTTCTGGTTGATGGTAGTCGATAAAAAGCCCTTCACTGTACAAAGTACCGGTATGGGCTACTTCAAGTTGATGCCCGTATAGATAATATAATCAACCCTTCAGTGCATAAAAGCGGCAAATTTTGCGTAGATGTAGTAGATAATCAACCCTTCAGTAAAAAATAACAATGTACCAAACATCACATTGATGTTAAAATACAAAATGATCTTCAGCGCAAAAGGTACGCAATGTGCACGTTGATGATATACTGCAATTAATTAATTAGCCCGCGTCGTGTTAGTAGAGATACTCAACCTGTCGACGCACAAAGCAGGTGGCTACAAATTTTGTCACGTACCTACTGAACAATGTTATTCCTAAAGGGAAGAGAAGACGAAACCGTCAGGCGAAGGGTTGCACAGCCAAATGAACAAACAAGCAGTGTAATTAAACTATATGGAATGAAACGTGAAAACTATACACACTCTAGATATCGCCTAAGAAGTACGTATAGAGCGCAATCGCATCAATAACGCTTTGTACGATACTACTGTATTTACAGAAATCTATTGAGTGCGTAACAGCAGTGCTGAGTAAGTCTACGCAAGTCTTTCGATATGCTGGCACAGTTTACTCTGAACTTATCAATAACATGATTAATTTCGGCGCTTACATTCAACGGGGATAATAAAGCAACTAGCAGTCGCATATAAAGTACCATTACCTCCAACTAAGCAGAAGCTTTACTATTAATCTTTACTAGTGGTCTAGCATAAAATTGATGCTACAAGTCATCCGAAAAGTTCATCTTCATTCTTTGAAGATTACCGTACATTAAGTTCTTAAAACTGGCATTATAAATAGCGATATTTGTCTAGCTTACAATTCTGAGGATCGAGAACAATATGATTAGTCGCAACGTTATTGAGTTTCCAGAACGGAATTTTGAATGAGTAAAAGGAGAGGAAATGCAAAACGTGAAGACAGCAGAGAAGGTAACTAACGTGTATGAAAATGAATTAATTCGGAGGTAGGTAGTTCAAGTCTCCTTATAGACATCGCAATCGATGCTTGGAAGATGAAAAAAGGAAGGGATAAGTAGCGTACCTATTGATAGAAACGAGAAACCCGTGCGCGAGGATGCTCGCACACATGCAGAAGCGACGCGCATGGCGACAGAGAACAGCAAGTTTGAAAAAAGGAGGAAAATAAAGACTGTTAGCAGATGCATAATAAAGAAGATAGCAAAGCGGGCTTAACGAAGAGTAAGGTAGACTACTGGGTTCTATATAGAGCGAAATGCGACTTTATGGCGTCGATGTTTTGACGCCGAATATTTTAAGTAACCAAATATATTTGACCCAACATGCAACTTTATGTGATAAAATCTTCTATGATTTATTTGCAGCTAATGCTAAGGTTAGTTTCCGATTTCTCTGCCAATATCAAAACGAAAGCAAGCAACCTGCTTAGTTTTCGTGCCTTCGAGACGTCTGTCTTCCGTGCCCACTTCGCTTTTTTCCCCGACTTCATACTCCTACTTACTCATGCTTTATTCTATTCTTACTCTTCTTTCCCGACTTGCTGTTCCCATGCGCGTTGATCCTGTGTGGGAACACCATCGTGCATGGGTTCCTCGCTTCTATCGACATAGGTACTATATGTCGTGTCCCTTCTTTCTTCCTCTCTTTGCATCACAGTGTACTCTGTGGGTAGGGAGGCTTAAACTAGGAATATTTTGATAATAACACTAATAACAAATATAAAGCGTTGAATTTTTATGTAACCTTATAAATATGAGCGGGCTGATGAGAGCATTTTGCATGTTGTGCGACAATTTCAAGAGAAAGAGCTCTTATGCTGTGCGCAGATGAGCGGCATTTTCGCAATTGCATTAGATGTTATTTTAAATAAAAATATTTTAGAGTAATTTCCACTAGTCCATATATCCTATTTGAATTTCAATCGGCGCCCAAAAAATAAAGCCCCAAAAACTCGGCTTCAAAAAAATTGGCGCCAAAAAGTACCGGACCCTATGTGGAGAGCGTAGCGTAGGGTCACTACCTAGTACCAGTAACATAGGATGATCAAAGCACAAGAAACCTATTCCTACCGGAATCATTAGCCTCATAAGGGCTGTGCAAGTAGTGGCCTGCGGGCCACAAAAGCGCCCATCTGCCGCTTGGTGGAAGCCCGCAACCGCTTGTATTTTAAATTCATTTTGTACTGCCTTAAATACTTACGGACCCTGCAGAGATCGTGTAGCACCTTAAGCTCCAATAACGTTTCTTGTGATTAGAATTACATAGGCCTTAGTTTACAAGAAGAGAAATCTCGATCATCTATTTATCATAAATAATGTATTCTATATAGCTATTAGTGGCCCCTCCATGTGCGTACGAGATGAGGTGCCTCACAATGTCGGAGACTATGGACAATACAGGCCTACACAAAAAGCCGGAATTTGAGTACTGTTGAAAGAACAAGACAAAAGAAGAGCAAGCTTGTTATTTTCTGGTATTCTAGAACTCAGAGAAGTTCATGCATGGTAGCAGAAGTGCACATGAAAAAAAAACTATGGATACGATTACAGCGAGAAGACAATTGTAAGCATCTAGGGCAACGAAGATAATGATAATGAAAGCAGCAAAAAAAAAGAAGACTAAAATACAGCACTCCAGATAACGACACAAGAAAAAGTCATAGGCAGGCATCAATCTCGATTCAATGCAGACGTATGCATATCCCGCAACAGCGCGACTTTGCATTTTATTTTCATGCGGTAGAGTAAGTAGGTACATAATAGGTATTGGAAAACTAGTTTACTAGTGTTGCGAGCAATACGCCGGCCACGCGCAGCATTTTCAACGATTTTTCTCTCGGCTTTTCTGCCGAAGGTCTCTAATTAGCCTATATACGGAATCAGGTGAGATTTATTGGTCTCAAATGGCCAGTACTCAGCACGCTATAAACTGACAAGAAACAAGGCGCAAAGCATCTCTAAACCTCAGGGGACGGCTGAAAGAAGTCGTTCAGCCATGCTGCTCACGGCCAAGAGACGAAAAACGAAAAGACAAGACAGAAGAAAGAAACACCCGAGCGGAGGGGAACTTCCATGGTTTTCCCACACGGGAGCAGTCAGGACTGCCCCGGGGTGGGTCGCCTACCACTATTCAGCGGCCCCCTCGCAGAACAAAAGGGAAAGAATTGAAACTCTACACAACCAAACAAACTAACCTCAGTAGGAACTGCAGCCAGCTGCAACATCCCCTGCGGAGAAGGAACTCGCGTCAGCCCCTGGGTGTAATGCCCATATATATTCTGACAGGGAAAGGGCCCGCCAGAATGTACCTACCCTTGTCGCCCTTAGTAATGACTGCATAACTGACTTCACAAAAGATGAAGAGAGTACGCAACGTATCAACAGTTCGCCAAATAGTATTAGCTAGGTACAGTGATTATAACCGCAACAACAATTAATAAAAGATACGAAGACAATATTAAACAAATCAATGTTATTATGATGTCACGTTTAGGGTTCCCTTTTTCACTAGAAGCGAAACCACAACAAGAGACATTCAGCAGTCCATCGGTGGAGATGTGGAACTCATGCACGAGGAGGCCGGGCGGAGGGCGTTCCCACACAGGAGCAACGCACTCTTCAAGAGCAAAATATACATTAGGCCCTGCCTACGGTTAAGGCAGGCACTGTTGCTGCCAAGAGGAGAAATAGCAGGAATACGTTATATGTCACGGTCAAACGAGGACCCCGTGTTCGATAGATCGTCGCGCAGTGCACAAAAAGGAACACGCAGATGTCATGGATCTAAAATCGAATGTTATACTACTCGAGTCCGTGCATCCTGACACAACCTGCTGCTAGGGCTTCCACGAACAGAGAAGTCGCCCCTGCAACACATTACATCCTCACAATACAGCAGCTAAAAGCTCATTGAGTCGAGGGTCTTGACCGGACAGATGTACGTAGCGCTATAGAGACCCGCATTACGATCTAAGATCTACTTATATTGCCAACTTACGCTACAATGGACTATAGAGAAAACAACTTCCTAACAAAACTGGTTTTACAAAATTTAGGTAAGATTAGCTCAGATCTGGGAATAACCAAGCTAAAGGGAACGTTTCACACCAAGATTGCGCAACCAAGCTATAGGGAACGTTTCACACCAAGATTACACCCAGTACGCTTATGAATTCCACATCTGAAAGAAACAAGCGGAAAATAATAGATAAGGTAGGGGGTGGAAAGAGACTGGCAGATACTGAAGGAAAGATAGCATACTCAAATAATATAGCAAATAGAAAATTAGGCCTACTTGATATGGCTCACATTTAGGACGTTCCTAACAATAAACATCATCTCAAAAGTAGTAGTAGTAGTAGTAGAAGTTTTACTAGCGCTTCAGTGGCACACTGCCTATATCGCGCCGAACTATTCCTGTGTTTAACCACAGGCTCGTGCGCCAACTAGGGCGCGTTTTAA
>LQNS02000225.1:4035884-4062061 GCA_001587735.2 Parhyale hawaiensis
GTACAGCGGCGGCAGCGCTGCAACACGTACCAGGCACAGCAGCAACTGCAGCACACACGCTCGTACAGCGGCAGCAGCGCTGCAACACGTACCAGGCACAGCAGTAACGGCAGCACACACGCTCTTACAGCGGCGGCAGCGCTGCAACACGTACCAGGCACAGCAGTAACGGCAGCACACACGTTCGTACAGCGGCGGCAGCGCTGCAACACGTACCAGGCACAGCAGTAACGGCAGCACACACGCTCTTACAGCGGCGGCAGCGCTGCAACACGTACCAGGCACAGCAGTACGGCAGCACACACGCTCGTACAGCGGCGGCAGCGCTGCAACACGTACCAGGCACAGCAGTAACGGCAGCACACACGCTCGCACAGCGGCGGCAGCGCTGCAACACGTACCAGGCACAGCAGTAGCGGCATCACACACGCTCGTACAGCGGCGGCAGAGCTGCAACACGTACCAGGCACAGCAGTAACGGCAGCACACACGCTCTTACAACGGCGGCAGCGCTGCAACACGTACTAGGCACAGCAGTAACGGCAGCACACACGCTCTTACAGCGGCGGCAGCGCTGCAACACGTACCAGGCACAGCAGTAACGGCAGCACACACGCTCGCACAGCGGCGGCAGCGCTGCAACACGTACCAGGCACAGCAGTAACGGCAGCACACACGCTCGTACAGCGGCAGCAGCGCTGCAACACGTACCAGGCACAGCAGCAACTGCAGCACACACGCTCGTACAGCGGCGGCAGCGGCGCGACAAGCGACACAGAACGTGTTCCTTCCCAAAGGCCACTTGTTCGAGAGAGGGACGTGGCAGAGCCGAGAAGACAAGCAGAGCAAGACGATGAATCAAGCGAGAAGTAAGTGCATGAATAATGGGATTGTGTACAGTCCAACTGGTCGTGAAAATATTTCCTATCTTCCAGGAAATTTACAACCTGTGTGTTAACTAAATTAAATGCCACAGAGTTCAAGCAATATCATATCAATGTTTAGACCAACTTTTTCCTTGAACAATAACGAGAAAAAATGCAACGAACAGCATGAATTTATGATCGTTTTGACAGTAGATTTAGGCCTACCTATACACGCAAAGAACGTGTTGGTTTAAATGGCACACATTTCCACTGTTAAACCCGTTTGTTTAACTATGTTATTTTAGTCAATTCGCCCGTTCTGTGTGTGCATGTGAGAATCCGTGCCGAAGCCACAACACTCCTGCTACATAATATGAAAGCGATAACGAGAGACTAAGTAGCTCTGCAGCACCGTGAAATGTGCTAAAAATCAGACCTGAATGTAAATTGGGCGAAGATATTCAGGAGTACTTAATTTTATTTTCATTTCTGAGACGAGTAAAACAAAATCGGAAAGAATATCCAAGTCGTCCTTGTAACCTGGACCCAAGCTGACCTTTACTGCGCCTTTTTTTGCAAGCCCTCAAATTTAGACGCCGCAAGCGAGCGTCCTGCTCAGTTCTGCTAAGTCACTTTCATCAACGCTCATCAAAAACTTCTCACTTTCAGTGCATGCAGGCAATGAAACTGCGTTTTAATGATCAACTTTTGAAATTCTTCTCTGCAACTTCCATAATGAGAATTTCGGCAGTGTTTTGACTGGCCATTTACGTAGGGCGCTTTTTGGGTGCTACATCAGATGGGACGCAGCGTCGGAGGAGCCTTCCTCCCCTCGGAGTATACCTAATTTCTGCGCACAATGCATTTGATAAAAATAATGATCGCTTCGGACGATCGAATGGGTCAGCAAACCGCTGGAGTTCTGTTACCGAACATATTCGATTATATCATAGAGCGTATACAGTATATATATCTCTGACGCGACTCTTTGTACTTCGGTATTCTTTTAGAAACACAAGGGAGGACGGATGAGCCCCCCCCCCCGTTTCGATAGCACCACAAGTTGACTGGATACCTATGTGTACATCAATAAGTACAAAACTTACCTATACACACTGTACATTGAGGAACGGGTCATTTCTTTCAAAAATGACATCATGAAAATGACACAATTAGAAGTGAAGTAACAGCAGCAGATAGCATGTCCTGCAGCAGCAATAGGACTTGCTCTCACACAGCGTGACTGAAGCAGCAAAACGAATTGAAAACACCAAATAAAATGACGCAACAGAATAGAATTTGACAGCCAGTAAAATTAGGAAAAATGCGATTGCAATTACATTATATTTCGCATGCTGTGAAGCTACGCCCTATCTTATTTAAACGTACGGCGCTCCAATACAAAATCCTCCCCGAAAATTTGCAATCAATATTGAGCATTGTCAAATACTATACAGCGAGTCTAAAGGACAAAACGCTGGGCACTGCGTCTCATCAAATATATGTGTTCGTTGTACTTTTGTGACCAATTACAAAACAATATGTTACTCAACGATGAGGGGAAAGTCTGGCGAATTTTTCAATTACTACACATGGTAACTGCGCGGTGGAAAATAATTTGCACTATGCAATATCAGCAGAAAGGAGATCGACCTCCAAAGGTTACCTACCATTGAGTCAATCTTCAAATAAGCTATTCGTACCAAAACTGACCTGAAAATGGAACGTTAAACGATTAAGCTTCTACAGACCCAGCGAATAATAACTCCTAGGGAAGGACATACGACAAACTATCCGCACATGGATCGCTGCAGGGCACACAACACGGTCATCAGAGGTTTCACTGTAGTAGCTATACGAACAAGGGATGAAAACCTTTCGAGTGAACATAATATTAAAAACTAAACTCGTTCATAAAATGCGATTCATGAAGTGTTGCTCTAGTAGATAAGAGTAGGGTTTTAGCAACACAAGCACGGCCGCACGCATCTTTACTCAAGAGAACAACACCTCGGCCGGTACGACGCGTCCATCGTCGAAGCCACGACGAAGGAGCATCGACCACGGACGGCGCTCGGCGCTGGACAGGTTAATTCGCGGGAGAAACGAAGCAGAGCCGCGGGGCAAAATTCTATTTCTAGAAGGAAAGTGGCGGCGACCAGGCGAACGCTGGAGCACGAAGTCTTAGCACCATGGAGGATGGTGATCCGCCACACGGCTCATAAGGAAAACTATGTCGAGCACTTGAGAAACACGAGCAATTCTGCTGAATTGTGACAAAATTAGGACAGAAACGATCCATCCATACTCACAGATTCAGAAGAATTACATATTAATAATAGTAACTGAATAAATTTAGGAAATGGCGCAACTTCCAAGTGCAAACCGACGAAATGCTACAACTCAGTAAAAATCTGCGAAGTTATTAATTCAGACATGACTTGAATTTCTCCATTAGGCTCCGGCCTATCAGGAGCAACATGCAAGTGTTTCTAATGTAAACATCAGTTCCGCTTACAAATTTCGTTTAGAGAATCAAATTAGTCTTAATTTCTTACGGTACCGTACCTATTGTAAACAAATCGTGTTAGTTATATAATGGCTAACAACAGACTGATCTGGTACTTCAGCCCTAGTGAAAATTTCCAGTGCAGCTAACCAAATTTCGTTACAGTAAGAGTGTTAGTTCCTCGAGTGTAGATGTTATGGTAATTAGCCATAGGCCTACCATACACCGATTGACACCAATGAGCAATGAGATATTCCATTCAACAGTCTCGCCACACAAATTACAACTGGCACGTAAAAGCAACATCACAAACAACACCATTTGACAGTGAGCCATACGAAACACAATTGATGTAGCCACAAAAACAGCAACACAAACGACACCATTTAAAACAGCGCAGCCCCCAAAACACAATTGACACATAAGCGCAAAGAGACAAACGACACCATTTGACACCGTAACCACACAAAACACAATTGACACATAAGCGCAAAGAGACAAACGACACCATTTGACACCGTAACCACACAAAACACAATTGAAATTTAAGAGCAGCACGTCACAAAGACCAGTTCCAGCAGGCAACACGAGCTGGAGTTCCTTTCAAGGTGAGCCCGAGAGCGAAGTCGTGACCAGGGAGTCCGCCCCAGGGAAGCGAGCACCGGAGCTATAGAGTGAGGTATGGTCGGAAGATGTGTCCGCCTCAGATGGAACAGAGAACTCTGGTGTGGCGCGAGTACTAAACAGTGCAATGACCAGTCAGCCAAGAGAATTTCAGCCGTAGGGAATAATTTCTTCACAAACTACGCTGGTCTAGCCAGAGCTATGTTTATGACGGTAATGCGAAAGTAGTTAGTAGCTTACTAAAGAATCGACATTTCCTTGGAAAACCAGTTTCTTCACTCGATTCTGGCCAATGTAAACATGGCGTACTTGAAACGTCAGTCCTGTGGCAAGTAAGAAACTCCGCATGAACATGACTTTTCATATAGACGTTCACTGACAAAGGAGAGGATACAATTTAGGAGAATGTTGGAGAAAAGAGAGTTGGAAGATTGTTCTTGATATAGCTACCTATGAACCTCACACTATGCGTTGTAGCTAATACCTTATATAATTAGATAAGCAAGAAATCACACTTTCGATTCTGACGGGACGTAAAAGTCCCGCATCAAAGTTTTGATTGTTAAAGCCAATGCATCGTTCCTTGCTATGGAAATTTGGACAACGTATTCAACAGCTCGTCTGAAGTCAGTGGTAGTGGTTTTTCTACGACTGAACCGAACTGTTGGTGAGCTCAAGTGACCACAAAGATGCTGGCATCTGTGAGCTGCTTTTAGTACCTCAAAAAAGAGCAAAGTTTCCATAGCGAAAGGGTTAAGGTCCGAGGAGCCTAAATTTTGGCAACCAGAAGCTCTAAATCAAACTACAAGAATGACCTCCCAGATTTTTCACTCCATGTACGATTGAACTAAAGGTTTCCTATCAAAATTATGACAGTGACCATCTACTTCTTCAGGAATTATAAGCGGTGCCACGTATTAAACTGTGGACAAAATAGTACTGATTCTCGTGTGAGCAACGGATCTCGATCATTCCGTCCCAAGCAAAACGCCTTCCTGGATCACTCGCTGACTCCACAGCACAACAGTAAGTACTACCGTACTCACAAATTTCCATACCCAACCAAACACCTCCCTGGAAGAAGTGCGGACTGCACAGCAAGGCAGTAAGCCTCCACACTTCGCTGTGCAGCCAAGTCCTGCAAACACTCCTAGGGAATGCAGAAAAAATCCGAGCCGAAGTGGAATCTACGTCCCGAGTAACACATCGGGACCGGCAAAAACTTGGATGATGACATGAGGCGCTCGCTGGAACCGGTTGCCTACATGACGCTGAGCACAGCGCGGGGCATAGCAACGCCAGACCGCCATACGCTTGGCTGGAATACAAACAATGCAGCGGTTGACTGGAGTCTTTTTCATTTGAGGTTACTGCAACGGTGGCTATTTCAAGGGCTACAGGGTTCGTTGACTGAAAGATGTTGCAAGGCCTGCCGAACTTTACTGTTCTAGAACAAACGAACGAGCGGTTTAGAGCTTTACCATTACTTTTTCCCCGAGACTATTGCATCGGTGGGTGGCTATTTTCAGGGGCTTCAGGGTCTGTTGCTGGAAGCTGTTGCACGGCCTACCGAAATTCACTAAAGGTTTTGAGATTTGTAGCCTCTCATTTCAAACGAAATCGATACAACCTCGCGTAACTAGTGATTTAGCGGGATTCAACACGCATGGCACATGCACGACAGAATATATTTATACTACCAATTGTACTTTTCAAGAGGAAAAAGTAAATAATTCATACCTACTGTGAGCTTATTTCCCCCCAACTCGTGTACTGTCGTCCCCATACGCATCGTACGTCACAAATGAACGTCACATCGAGCTCTACATTCACCACATAGGCCACTGCAGCAGCGTCACCGCAGGTCACTGAAGCAGAATACGTAAGAAAGACAAGGACGCGTTGCGCATAATAACGAAGTGCATTGGTCCTATAGATATACATAGAAGAGACAGGCGTCTTATGGAACACGCAGCACACTCTTGAATAGACACAGCAACGTAACAATGCAATTGCAGTAAGGCATCAAGAATGGGACACCATTTTGGTTCAAACAGACTTTATGTACCTATCAGGAAAGTGAGAAAACTAGCAAATCACCGCACACTGCCGCGCTTGGGAGAAAACACAAGAGTTTGAACATACATGTTGAACGGATGTAAAACACAGTGGGGTGCAGCCTAAACTAATAAAATTACGATGCGAATTAGAAGGTCATTTCCAAGCATAAATTATGAATATACCTACCCATCGAAGTAGTGCATTTATCAAGGTAATAATAATAGCTGAAACTCCAAATATACAACTTCTGCTGCTGTTTTCGAGACTGTAAGCGGGGAACCAAGGCATTTCCTCTAATTATTGCTCTTTACCGTTTAGTACTGTAATTCCTTTATTACACATGAATTAGCTCTACAATTGTGCTTACAATATGTTGTCTCTTGCGATTGTGTCATATCCTACCATTTTAAGCTAGACTGTATTGTGTTAGTTGCGCATATCGACTCCATATTACCAGAAATTTTCGTATAATATTGGTTACCTTCTTTTGTTGTAAATTTCGTTCCCGCTGTTATTATTTTTATTTGGTCCGAGAAGCGAACAAGCTTTCAGCGACCATTTGTCACATTTTGAATATTTCAATCATGACTCTATGTATTTTTACCATGTGTTTTGACAAATAAATTTCTATGGAGTTTCAATAATTATAGAATAAAAAGTTAGGTACCCGACTTCAAAGATGCTGGGAGAAGCCGCATATATGTTTGAGGACCTCCTGTACAGTGTGTTAGGGTCCCAGCAGAATCGTTCCGGAGAACCAGCTCATTTCTGCAAGCATCTCCCTTGTACTCCGCCTAAAGTAAAGCGTAGTACTGTTATCTCAAACCCAGCACGCCTTACCGTGTACTGACTTCAAATATCAGCTTGAATGCATGCACTGCACGCTAAGACGAGCAATATTTGGGACAACAGCGCGCATTACTTTTCCCAGCGTAGTAAGCAGCATACGTACAGCATATCAACTTCATCGTAGCACAGCACCCGATACGTGTATATGTCACTGACCTATCCAAGGTCTTAACTAAATTTCGGAAGAACGAAAAGGAAAGCTTGTACCGAAAGAAGCAATTCCTGCACACCCTGTTGATTGAATTGGGCGTTAGTTTAACTACCGAATATAAAGGACTATCAGACTAGGTACACAAGCGCTGCAAATAATGTTATTCAATTACCGTCTTACGAGAAACACGCGGTTTCGTTGGTTGTCGGTCATCTGATTGGGTTAAAATTCCCTAGGAACTACACCATACAAAAAAAAAAAATATGAAGAGCAAACAATGTGTCGAAAACCTTAAAATTAAGAGGGAAACCGTATAAGGAGAACCCTTTTAGGTAGGTCAGGGCAGAAACTGGAGAATGAATATAAAAACAATGGTTATTAAGAACATGAAAGTGGAGGGAATCAAAATGAGGCACGGAAAGAATGAGGCTGCCGAAGCTCAAGGGTCGAGGGCAACAGCGGCCACGCGTATTCCAAGAGGTGCCATTTTGGCTTCCTAGTGGGTGCCTCTACAGGCCCTACTGCTTCCTCTACCGTTCATATGTACACACTTTTACAAAAATACTGTACATACTTGGCATACATATTAGGCTTATTGTTTCTATGTCACTGCATCGCTCCTTTTGCGTTGCCTCTTCTTTCTTATTATCCCGAGGGGAGGGGCGGTACCGTCCACTTAGGTAGCAACAAAGAAGTAACCAGTGATATGAGAAGCACATTTATTCGTCGCAACGGCACGAGTACCGAACACATAGGAAGGGTGAACTTGATGAACTTAAAACTACGGTCATCCTATGTCCCCTCCCTCTTCAAGGTGGAAAAAATAAAGAAAGCCCCTGAATCCCAAGCAGAGCATAAACGTGGACAGGAACACAATGGGCGAGGAGACAATGCTGCCTCGGAAGCATAAAGCAGACAAGTTGCAGGTGCACGCCTGCGAATTACGATAAGCAGCCTACCAACGCACTACTTTGGCGGAGAATTCTCGCTCTAACATCACAAAGTGAATTAAACCCTTTCATGCCACTGCACACACTTGAAAACGTTATAAAACAGAGCAATTTCTAAAGAAAGTGGCATTTAATTCAATCACAAAAGCGCTAAAGACCATCGCCCACCGTCGAGGTGACATGTCACAGGGGAGTATGAATCCAAATATTCAAGTAGCCGCTGCACGAAGCCAAAACGCGCAGAGCAACTAACTAGAAGTAACCACGGCGACACAAAGAAGCGTTGTTGGCAAAGCTGACCCAAAGGAGGGCTTGTTGAACAGCGCTTGCATTCACAAGCGAGCCAATTGACAGTGCAAGCCGAGCTTGTCACGGCTTCTAAACTTTCACATCCTCTCGGCACGAAGCCTAAACGCAGACACAAAAGAAGACGCAAGAGGCACACATTTGGTATTCTGGCCATCAACGGGCGCTGGGGAGCGAGGTGAATGAACTTGAAGTGATGCAGCTACCTGTAAATCATTGACAGCTTTGCTCGTGGTCTGTAGCCAACGTAAAGTAGGTAGGCTAATTCACAAGGCCGTCACATTCAATGTGAGAATGGAATTTTAACAAACAATACCCAAATAAATGTAGCATGTTGAGAAAACGCAAAATCCATATATGGGGAAGTTCAAGATCAACGCGCATTGGTAGAGTAATTCAAAATAGAAAAGGAA
Organism: Parhyale hawaiensis; assembly: GCA_001587735.2. Lineage (NCBI taxonomy): Eukaryota > Metazoa > Arthropoda > Malacostraca > Amphipoda > Hyalidae > Parhyale > Parhyale hawaiensis. The sequence goes on from LQNS02000225.1 coordinate 4,044,614, forward strand.
GAACAGCACAAAAATTACAGCTTGTATGCAAATGGAAGTATACACAAAGGGTAAGGTACCACAGCAATATTTCTGCAAGGCCCAATACACGCAGCCCATGGGGAACTACATACGTCCACATTTTCTCTAAGACAAAATCATATATTACCTACATAAAAAAGTTTAGAAGTATTCCCTTATATATACAAATTCTGATATTTGCATTCAAGGATGGTATTCCATGGGCGACTGTCATCGTCAAAATAACAAAAAATTAGAAGTCTAAGCGACATCAAAGAAAAGAATCAATCAGTACAACACTTTTTGTAGTCATTTTATGGAAAAATGTGCATGCAGCACTCGAAAAGAGAGTTTCACCAGCACGGGAGACACGCCAGCACGAGTACATATAGGCAGTGCCAGCAGCGCAATAAGCTCAGGGAAGGCAACAAAAGAAACACGTCCGTCCTACATTGCAGATTTCCTTCCGGTTCACCGAGCGCGCGGCGTCGTTTTGTTTTCCTGAGCCAGTTCGCTACTCGCATGCAGGGTCGAAATTAAGTGTACTGCCGCACGCTGGGTGCGAAAACAGCGAACCCGCGTGGAAAGTGGCGCAAAAATACGTACGCTGTGGAGCCGCGCAGTCGACGCTCCAATGTAACCTGCGGGGCTACGATCCGCGATGAAAAGCGCCATCGGAGCCATGGAGGATCTGGGCAGAAACTAGGGTTGGGGAGTAGGATGGCCGACTCCGACTCTATCGTAGCCAGTGTCCGACTCCTTGAACGCTAAATATATTGGACTCACTGGGCTACCGACCCTGACAAAATCACCGCATGAGAGGTTGATTCGTTAACAAAAGACGCGCTATCTTCGATCAACGTAGATACGGCACGTGGGGCGCTAACGATGGTGAAATTCGACCATAAGAATACTAACTAATTATAATAAACTAACAAACGAACTTGTGCACAGTGCGGCATGGCGGCATACAGGAAGTAACACATTAATTAGTCGGAGCCTCCATACATTATACACAAACACCACAAGGCTAAAATCGAGTTAATATTTAGTTAGCAAGCAGCCAATTGAAGCCGAAGAGTTGTTGCGTTGTACAGTAAAGTTGTTAAACCAATAACCGCCAAATTTCCAGCATTTCAGAGATGTCGTGCAACGGAACGAGATGAGTTTAGTTGCATAGCCTACTGAGTGAACATTACATAGAAGAAGCAAGATTTGCTAGACTAAATTAAATATGCATTTTTAGACTTAGCTGGTTAGGTAAAGCGGTTGAAGGTTTGATTAAATAAGTGAGAAAGTAATTAAAAACATGGAAACCAGGGACTTCGAAAAGTCGATGGCTTCATAACCTTACATTACAACATATGAACTAATTTAAAAAAGACAGACAGATAGATGGAGTAAAATTTATCAAATTCAAAACTGAAAAAACACCGGTCCTGAGACCCACGTAGGTACGTAGCAGGATCACATCACAAACACAACAGGCACCCACGCGCACGCAACCAGGGAGATTACAGACGAAACTAAAGAGTAATAACGCCGCAAAATGACGTAATTTGGCACCTGGAGGTAACAGGAACTGTATCGATTAACGGACGCAGGCTACGTGAGCGATGGACTTGCGGCGGTCACTTGGCAAATGGCAAAATTACGGGAACCAACTGACACGAGCTGCAGATGTGGGTCACACCTAATGCTGTAGGGAGGGCGTATGAACACCGCACTCCGTAATAGGATGAACATAGATGGCTCAGTGCTGTAGGTAGTGTGATGACGTGTTGAATCCCTTGCGAATGCTGAAGCTGAGCTGTTTCAATGGGCTTTGTTTTTTTCTTGCAGAGTGCTCTCAGATGCCTCCCGAGTTGAGTTATTAAATTCGTACTGCGCACTGTACCTCTTATTGTAATATGTCTATTTTCAATCTAAATGTATTTTTTTAAACATAAATAGGACAAATGAAAATGTCAAACCGGCATCTCTGCGTAAAATTGTGCTACTTGTACCATACGGTATCTAACGAGTGAATACTGATTGCCCACTAGTGGAAATCTAGCTATGTGTTAGCTTTACGAATGTATACCTCAAGCTGCTGCACCCCTTATATATATATTGGACAGTTGGGATAGCAATTAGAACAGAGGTACCGTACAATTTATTAAGAAAATGACGATAGTTCACTACAGCATAGAGTCTCAGAATTAACTTATATCATCATTACTTTGACATTAAATGATTCCAGTCCGAAACAAGGGGTACGCGTGCAGACCACACGCATTAGAACAAAAAGTCAAGAAGGAACAACAAAATTTGCCAGTAAAAGTAGGAAAAGAGAAGGTTGCAAAGTGGACCCAGAAAACGAGATTTTCCGTAGGCCCAGCTAGTTCAAATCATGGCACGAATCTCAGTTTCTTGGAAGGGCGAACCTATTAGTTGAATAAATTTAAAAATAGATGAATCCAGTAAAAATCCAAAGTCAGCTTCATTTCTCGTTGCAATAGCACTGCCTACACTGAGCACTACCGTGCACAGCTATGATGTGTGTTGATAGCTTAAACGAGCCTCGTTTAACATTTTTATTACCTACCCACGAGCAAAGTGAAGAGCGGTGATAAAGTTTTCTTTGAAGATTCAAATATACATAGATGATCAGTTTTTTCTGTCCACACAAAAATGGGGATGAGTTGGTCATTGTTCATATTTTTGCAGGGAGTTCGAATTTGTCCCCACTTCGGGTGATGGTCTTACGCCACGACGCGTTTTGGTCTCCAATGAATTAATCTACCTTTTCCTGTAGAAATAGCCCTAACTGTTGTACACAGACCACGCTATGTGAGAAAGGGTTACCATAAGCCACATATCGTACATGTAGCTAATTGCTGTGAATTTAACTTGAAATATTAACTAGGCTACTTGTGGAAAAACAAGTTTGTTCATTCCAATCCTGTAGCCTTTTTGCCACACCGGCGATGTCCTCTGCTTGCAGCCTTCGGAATTATTGTCATTCAACTCTACAAAAGCGCATGCTCATGATCGACATGTTTACTGATTTTAATGGGAAAAAATTGGCGGAACGCCAAGCTTGCCGCGATATTTCAATGAAGATGAACCTACGTGTGGATTGGAAATATGATTGGATTTGAAATCTTTAAGGTAAAATTAGTAAGCTGAAAAAACGAAACGGAAAAGTAGAAATTTAGTACACTTAAGGGTCGCTTTACACGCCAGGTTTTTATTCCCCGTACACACTGTTCAGTGACTGAATGTTTTCTACGATGTTGTAAACGACATTCTGCGTCTACCAAAATACTAAAACGTTAGCCGTCAAAATACTTAGCTTAGTAAATAATAACACCAGTAAAATTTTTATATTTCGATATCTGTTCATATTTGGAGTACCTAATTTAGAATTCAGAAGACTACATGTACACACTTTTTTACTGCTTAGGCCTAAATGAATACGACATTGTAGTCGGACCCTAAATACTAGGCATGAAGGAAACGAAATAATGTCACGTGAACCTGCCTTGACACGTAAGGTAACCTACGTGTTCTGCTTCACAACTGCTGTTATTTCTTCGGGACAGATTCATAGAATAATTTGACATCACATGTGGAATCACAATTATTTCAGATAAAATTAACTGAAAAAACAAAGGACTTCCAGAAAGCAGTAGTGAAATGCAGACGGGAGAAAAGTGGAAAAGTTTCTTTGAAGTGGTTCGATTAGACGAAGTCGACAAAGATCCATCCTACAACTTCCTCCTAGCGTCTGGTACGTAGACCGTTTGTGGGCAACTTGTAACTGTAGGCCACATTTGGTTGTTATGTGCATGGGCCTTAAAACCCAACTGTACGGAAAGATGTGTACGGATGGGCTCGTACGAATAACACTACATTCGGAGACCTACATACCTACCTATAGAACGCCGGGTACAAATGGGTTAAGGACAAGCAAATTTCATAAACATTTCAAGTAATGCCATTCCTATGGGAATCTGAAGTTGCAATCGGTCCTGGTAGCATTAATCCTAACTCGACGGGCTAAAATCAGATGTCTCGTAATAATATTATCTGAAACGTACAGAAAAGTTGATAGCTACACAGCGATATAGCGTTCAGATCTTATAAAGTTACAAGCTCAATAGTGCAAAACACATTGCGACTGATTACACCAGAAGAATTAATTTCCAACTCATATTAATAATGCGATAAGCACTACCTAATACCTACCTCAATAGATTCCCATTGTAGCCCCACCGATAGGCACGAGACCTATACAGGTGTAGAACTAATTTAATTGGTAGGTATTTCCTTTAGCTTCAGATAAGAAGTACCTACCTAGGTAGTCAGTTGAAAGCACGGACACGACAAAACCAGAACCCTATTATTGGTCTAGCGTGAATAAAACAAACCATGAAAAACATAAAAGAAATACCAGGTGAAATATACCGTGACGGGAGATTAACAGTCGCAGAACGATTTCTTTCCATGGTTTAAAGTTTAAATACGAGCTCGTAATGTCACCTGCGGATTTATACAATTTGGTTGGAACTCGCCGAGCGGTATATAGAATATAATACATATGTAGGTACTTACAAGAGGTACAGGAATGTTTGTGCGGCTAAAATATTGCATTCTAATGACTTTTCAAACACTAGGATAGCTTTCATCTTCGTGGGACCAAGATGGTTTTAGTCACTAGATAAGTTGATCGGTTTGAGGAAAGGAATATCAACTGAAAATGGTGCAAGTTCGCGGAATTGGCCCAAAATTTATCTTTCACAATTTGCGTTGCATTATATACCTCGCAATCCGATTCTAAGCGCTCAAATAGAACAAATAACTAATGCGATTTTATATTCACTTGCAGTCCCAATTCTACGCGTCGCAACAGTGCAAGCCTAACTAGAGTAGGTATTTAAGGACTTTTATATAGGTTCTGTAACCTGCACGGCCAGCATTCTGAATGTAAGAGCTTCAATTGGACTAGTAGCTACTAAAACGAAACTTTACCCTCGCAAGTATGATCCATCCCGTACCTACCCGGCCGTAACACTTAAACGTTAAAACCATAAGGTATAAGCCTTTATATTGGAGAAAAATGTTAGTCCTGAGCAATAGAAGCTTTTGAAAGAAGAAAATATGGATCGTTTTAGTTTGATGAGCGAATTTGTCACTTAATTGGATACACCGTATTTAGATTAGATAGCTGCGTTAGGTTAGATTTTCCAAGCTAATCCTGAAAAAAAGAAAGAACTATGTTGTTGTGATCAGAAGCGGCGTCAAGCTGAAGAGAACCTGGAAAATTTTTACATGCAATTTGGAGGCAAAAGAACATTTATTTTATTTCTGCAAGTCCAAGCAGGGTGATAATTGAGGCAGCTCAACTTTTTTTTTCTTTGAGCTATAACGATAGGTAGTACCTACTCGATTACTTATGTAAAGTTATTCTTTGAGGACGTTTTTCAGCCGCCTGGTGGTAGATTGCTAAGGCAAGCCGCACATATATTAACTATAACCGCGAGAAATTTCGCAAACGGAACATTTAGTTATAAGCTTGACATAGAATTTTACAAGTTAATCGTAAAGTTACATTTGATTCGAGAATTAATCTCATGCCAATGGCACAAAGCATGCTGGATCGGACGTAACGGGAAACAAGCGTCATCTTACCTTCTGGATCCGAAGAACGGCCAAGGGCAGTCCGGTGGAGGTCGGATGGGAGACCCCGGCGTAGGCGGCGGAGGGTATCCGGGAGGTATTGGAGCCCCAGGAGGCGGGTGCTGCAAGTGTAAAGGTAATCCCTGAGGTCCGCCTGGTGGAAGAGGAGCTGGCGGAAGAGGGCCTGGGGGGTGTGTCGGAGGAATCAAAGCTCCATGGGTCCGGACGCCATTAGGCAAGGTGGAATACGGAGGAGGCACGTGAGAATTTAGCAAATCAGGTAACCTGGCGTTGGGCTGAACTGGATTGGTCGCCAAATTATCGCCAGACAATTCGGTCTGCACGGCGACAGGCGGCGGAGGAGGTATCAATAGAGCCCCAGACATTCGCTGCGCCCTCCTTTCTCGCCGTCTTTCTCTCCTTTCCCTCCGTCTCTCCCGATCTCCGCGACCAGCATCGGCATCTCGTACAACACCATCGTCTTCCGCCGCGGCGGTCTGGGAAGTTGTGGGGCGAGAAGTTGCAGGAGGAGGTAAACTTGCGCTAACATGCGTCGGAGACCCCTGAGCGACAGTATTTGCAGAAGTTAACTCTGTTTGAAGAGGCACAGCATTTTGAGATTGCTCCTCAGACTTGACGGCAGTCACGGGGACGGCCTGCGATTGGTGCACAATTTGTGCAGCGTTAGGTGAGGCGTCGGAGGAGGACGAAGGAACGTTCGATCTACCTGGTGACTTAGACACTGACGAAGGAGTCTGCACGTTAGAACTAGATGGATGAGGGGCTGTAACCGTATCAGAAATAGTTAAACTAGCCGACGTGTTGGCGTGCGATGACGGGGTGACAGCAGCGGCAGAAGGTGGTTCCGCCAGCTGGAGGAGGTGACCGCTAGCAGAAGCAGAGCTTTCCAACCGTTTGGAGGGCTCAGGGCGAGCTGTAGCCGCAGGGTTGAACGAATCATGGAAACTGTGCTTCAGTGGGACCCTTTTGGGAGGCGGTGCCAATTTTGCGGACCCATTCTCTGAGGTCCCAGTGACACTTGGAGTTGGGGTAGCGGTCGGAGTGGGCACAATTCGCACAGAAGAAACTTTAGTCAAAGCACTTACGGTTGGTGTCGTGGTAGTGATGGAGCAACTTCCACGTAAATCATTAGAAATTCTGCCTGCTGTCCGCACAGGACTCACTATGTTACTATTTCTATTAGCTACACTGGCACTAACAGCTACTGTATTCACATTAGGCAAGTACGGTTCCCTACCGGATACACTGATGCTATTTGTATAATGGCCCGAGAGCGGCCGCGATACACCCCCTACTTGCACCATGTTCACAAACGTACTGAATGGCTCTCCTTCGTTGCGCCATGACCCGCTTCTCGTTTTCTTCGCCGTCACGGAATCCATCGTTTTCTGTGCAGGAGTCATTGTTCCACAGCGACCGCCAGCGCTGTTCTCTTGTTCCGATACTTCTTCAGTACTCGAGAGTGAAGACGACTCTGAATTATTAATAAGTTCCCTACCTTTTCCAGTATTTGTCCACAGCCCCCTCGTGCTCGTATCCTCTGAGGAATTAACCGTTTTCTGTTGAGACACCACCGTCGTTCGTGCTTCAGAGCAATTATCTTCATCACTAAGTTCTTCGCTACAGGAGTCTCCGGAAGATTCGGAATCAGTCACGAAGGCATTATTGATAACCATGCCATTTAGGTGTGTTCGAATCACCTGGGCTTCGGTAGTACTAGGTACGCAGGGGGTTCTCTTGGGCGTAGGGTTGGCATTGATTTCTCTGAAGGTTCTCAGAGGTACCTGACAAGGTCGTCCTCTGTGAAGCTTGCCGCGGGGTCTCGGCGCAGCGACCTTTTCCATCACGCCTTTGTCTTCGAGGGTTTGGACGTAGCGCTCAGCACCATCTGGTGGTACTGCGCTGTTTTTTAGTATATACTGGGGCTCATCATTGGTAGAATCTGCGGGGCTCTCTCTCACGCCATCATCTTCTCGATCAAAACTGCCAGATGCCGAAGAACAGCTGGACCCGCCATTGGAATCGGCAGTGCACTCGCTGTCACTAAAATGAGAACTGTCAGGACTTCTGAGCTTTAGTTTATTACAAGTTCTTGATTGAGCATCACTTAATTTTCTCTTTTTTCCGGGAGAAAACTGTAAAACTGGAAAATTAGAGTCAAGTGAAGTACATGAAGCTGAAATGGTTTCGCATTCGAAACCTGGGTTTCCATTACCGACTGAAACGGCTGTACTATGCGTACTATGTCCGCTACCTAAACTGGTAGTAGGAATAGCGGTGGAAAGAGTTTTAATGGATTCTTTAGGTAATTGATATCTATTACTAGGGACTGATGTAAGTTTGGTTGATTTATTACCGATGTACGAACTGCTATTAACGGTAGCACTACTTGTAAACAGCTGCCCGTCGAAACACGACTTGCTCTTAGCATCAGTTTCATTTTTGCCAACTCTTTTATCCAAAAAGGCAACCTTGTTGGCGACTGACGGAATTTCAACAGATTCAATATCGAATCCGTCATTTTCGAAACCGCCAGACAACCTTTGACTGACTAGCATGCGACCAGAACTGGTTATGGTTGGCTGCACAGCGCGCGTTCTCCGGGAATCCAGAGTAGCACACCTAGGGGCCTCATCTGCGCATTTGTCCAGAAGCAGTGAAGCATTCAGAGTCTGCAGTGGAAGTGCGCCTTGGTACGTGTGGTAATTATTATCCACAACGGGGTACAGGGCACACGGCGCCAAATCGTAGTCATCATCAACGAGGACAATTTTGGAAATTCTTTTCGAATCGCGTCTTTTGGATGACAGAATCCCGGAGGAGTGCTCTTTGCGGCTGCTCATCATGTTTGCTCATAGTTCTTGGTCAAGGCAAGCGGTGTAGAGTTCGGGTGTCATCTGAAATGAGAGAAGGAAAATGGTGAGGCGTTACGGTTCGGATAACTGCTGCAAGGTATGCAAATAGTAGAGAAATTCAAAATTATCGTAAAGTTAGGATACTGTTAGTCACTGCAAGACCAATGTAACTTGAATTTACGAATTATGTATTGGGTGACTTGTGTAATTGCAGTAAAATCTGCAAATTTCAAATAAGCTTATGATGTTTCTAGAGAAGAAGAGGATGAAACACGAAGAATGCCCAATTAAGCAGAGCGAGGAACCAATACCCGGAGGATCACTATGAATAAAAAAACAATAATCCTCTAGAAAAGAAACAATCCCAACAAAGACTGTCAGCGCAGAATATACTCAACTCTGCATCATATCGATAGACAGTCCAGCTTCCTTTAGATTGCACGTAGTTAAAGCGTTGCAAGCGGTAGAGATTACCCGAATAACTGTACAGCATAGGACGTAATCAACACATTGTGCAGCAAGTAGTAAACTACTTTCAAAAGGGCAACGCCTTCACATTCGCAATTGGCGGAGAGCGAACAGTGCCCGGCTCTTTGGCACACGCTGCCCGAGGCAGCAACAGCCGCAGTCCAGATGTCTCTGCATCCGCAGCGTGACAACAGCGACACCTAAAATTAAGGTAAAATGCGCTGCCTACAGCGACGGTTCCAAACACTTTCGGGTTGGCATCCCTTTGGCGTTGGGCGTGGGGTTCGTGGCGCCCCAGCCCCCTACGGAACATTCTTGTGCATTTATGGGAAACACAAACGCAATGAATATTATTTTGGCATTTATTAACTGCTCTCTATGCTGTTTTATCTCTTGCTTCGCAGCTCCCTCTTCTCTTCATCGCTTCTACAGAAATTTCGATCGCCCCGCAAGGGCAGTTCGGGCCACTCTGGGAATCACTAACCTACAGGTTCCTTACGATTTACGCTACAATATAATAGTGAAAAATAATGCGTATTGCAAAAACTAAGCCGTAAATAAACGGACTACATGGAACGGAGCTGTGTCTACTGCAGTGCAGTGTATATCGAAGATGGCTGACGACTAATACCGTAAGCAATAAATACAAGTAAAATGAAAGAAACTAAAAATGTAATATACAGTACACCATCAGGCAACATATTCTACAGTATATTGGATATCCAGTAGATATCAATGATCAGCCTATCACTGCAGTATAAACAACTTCAGCTACAAGTGAAACATGCATGTGATGAAAATGAACATGGAGTTATAAAACTTGAACGCAATCTAAACATTATACCCAATTCTGAAAATTTCGACCTGTACAGGAAATAAATAAGTTACGTGATACATATAGAAGTAATCAAACAAGCTGTAAAAATCTACAAACGCTGGAATTATACAACATGAAAGCAATCTAAACATTATATTCAATTCTGAAAATTTCGACCTGTACAGGGAATAAATGTTTCGTGCTACAAATAGAAGTAAACAAACAAGCTATATAAATCTACAAACGCTGAAAAAGTAATTTCTAAGTCAATTACTAGGAAAATGGAAGAGAAAATGAGAGGCGAGCATCATGCTACACATGCTACACCTTTACACCTACATCTTTATTGTTTTCAATCCCTGTATTCACAATTTATTACACATAACAACACAACAGAAATTAAAAACAATCCCACAAAAGCGTTCTCGCTTATTGGGCAAATGGCCTCATTCGTCTCTGCATTGACTTAAACAGAATGCTTAAATTTTTGTTTAAAACATAAATCTGTCATAGATTGAACAAGATGGTTCGGTAACTGGTTAAAAATTTTCACACTTTGAAAAAAAAAAACAGTAAAACGTTTCTCTACCTCTAACCTTACAACAGGCAAATTAAAACGTTCATTTCTCGTGTTATGATGGCTAATGCAACGTATTTTATGATAAATATTCGAGAGACCGTTAGCAAAGTACGACAGGCTGTAAAGAAAGAACAAGATCAAACAGTTCAAAACTAATTATAAATACGACGCTGAAGGTGTCCGTAAAAGAGAAAACGATTCGGAGAGAAGCCTCCCCTGTAATTAAAACAATATTCGGCAAAATAAGTAGAGCACGTGTGCATTATCACACCCTGCTAATTAGTAAATATATCAAATTTAACGGATTGCACAACCGTAATTAAATCAGTAGGCATGTCATAACTGTGTCACAGCCGGGGTGTAAATTGGATTATAATGAGTGTGTATTCGCAGTGGTGCATGCGCGTATGTACATAACGTATTGTTTATGCTCATTGTCACCAAGGACTTGAGGAGAAAGTAGATGTCGCCAACCTAAATTTAGACTGTCTATACTTACCGCTGACTGCGCGTATAGGCAATAGCTACTGTTGCAGCGTTACACAGTTTGTATAGGGTAATCGTCTACACACTGTGAATAGGCTAACAACTGTCCCAATGCACGATATACTATATCAGTATAGAGCCGTGACTCATCTCTTTCAACTTGTTAGTGTTAGTTCTTTTTTTAATTGATAGTCTGCATCTTAATTAAAAATTGATTTTGATCTATGATAATGTGGAGCTTATGATCTGTAGATGCTCATTTAAATTTAATGTGATTTCACATGCAACTTATTTCAAGAGTCTGGTGATGAATTAGCGGAGCGTGTGCTTTTACAAACTTGCCCAGTGCACATTCCCATGTTTTGCATCTGTCCTATGTTGATGCATAAGGTTCTCAGCAGTCATTTTGAACAAAGTTCTATTGCGCATTAATAGATATCAAGGTCTTTAAATGTATTCTTTCCGTAAGTTCTCACTTGTTACATTCTCTTGAACAAATTCTTAACGGACATCACAGAGCAGTAAAACATATTTGGATTCAAAATTATTAGTTTCGGGTGTTCGGTATACCTATGTATTCTTGATTCACGAGTACAGCGATTACATCGAAGACTTTGAACTAAACATTGTGAACCTAATAAATAAAAGCACATAAAATGAGGTAACCAACACGAGGACTTAACCTGTAGCTTCAAGAACTGCAAATCTATCTGCATTCGGCATAGAAATAAATGATTCTAACCTAATCGAAATCAAATTGAATGGAAGGCCGTGCGAGTAACGAAAAGCTCCAGCAATATCAAAACATCAGATATAGTATTGGCAGGCTTATGCTCAAACATATTTCATTTGTATTAGCAAACGCGCACACTTCGTCTCGAGCACTTGAGTCGAGGAAATCAATAAGGCAATTCATAGCGTCGGCTGTCAATAAATTTCTGGCACAGGAAACAGACGCTCGCTTGCAGTAAAAATTAATGAAACTGTTAATAAACTTCTGACAGGGAAGAAAAAGATGCTATATTCGTCGTAAAAATTAGAAAACTGTAGATGACCTGCTAGCAGAGACGACAGAGGGAGACGCGCATCCGTTAAAGAGCTAGAAAAACTCGTAAATTTTTGGCAGAGAAAACAGAGACGCCCACTCGCATGAACGACTGGAAACCAGCTAATAACCTTCTACTGCTCGTATGCATGTAGGTCAACCTTGAACCAAGCACACATAGCTACTCCGAATATGCAAAAGCAAGACGAGTGGCTAAAAGCACCAAGCTTATTAATTATTCAACTCATTTAGTCTGTTCAAAAAAAAAAAAAAAAATTCTCACGAGTGAAGCAGTCAGCGATAGAGAAACTGTCAATAAATTAGCGGCAGTTATAGGTTAAATAGAGACGCACAGTTACACATAAATAGCGCACCGCAGCAAGACCACTACAGTAACTACTTAGTGGCAACAGTGACCTCGCATGCCTCAGGAAATCCTTCAGGTGATTGACGGCACTCAAATCAGTCCACGATAGTTCAATTCATCAAACAGAAAAAAATGTTTGCACAAGTTTGTACTAACACCAACTTCAAGGCCAATATCGAGGCCGTTCCAGCTCGACGAGAAGGCTCAGCTTGTTGCGAAACAATTCATTATTGGGCCGGGATAAATTTGTTATTGTAAAAATTTGAACAATGCAACTTTATTATGATATGACGTCAATGTTTTGCAGATGGTGGATGATGAGAATTGATAAGAAAACAACGCGTTATTTCGGGCGTCAAGAAGAGTTAGCTTACGATGACAGATTTTAGGCCCAGTGAAGTTGTTAATTGCGTACCGGCTAATCTCGGCACTGTAATTTTTAGTACTTCGGTAAAAGAAAATATTAAATTTTAAGCTCTCATGGAAGGTAAAACCAATAAATTACAACACCACCACCACCATATGAAGAACTGTATAGTAGATTTAAAACTCTGGTAAAAATTACTTTTTACACCCTGTATTTACAAAGTTGTTAGTTATTTCAAGCATCAGTAATCGTTAGTTAGTGATGTTAGACTTCTAGCATATAGTGAAGTGAATAACCTTAAGTTATTATGGGAGCGTCATTTACCGACAAAATTTTGTCTCGTGACGTAATTAATATACTATAGTACGTATATAAACATATACCTATAATGTATAGCATTATATAATATTGCACCTTGAATGAACTCAAATTTGCGTTCATAGATCAATAAATTAGCCAGCGCTTAATGTTTCCACGAGGGAATGTAGAATATCTTGGTTAATGTTATTTTACTGGCACATAAAATAATTCATTTTGTTTTAAATAAGCGCAACATTATGCAGCTCATGAGGAGAGTATATTTAGCAACCAATGTTAGCTTTATGTGGCAGAGAAGCGTGAATAAGTTATATTATTAACGTGAGCAGAACATATTGCTCTTAGTACTAGCATGAAAAACCCACCTCCCATTGATTAAGTGGATACAGTTTATCAAGTGAATACGGAAGACGGGAAGCCTCCTGTGGAAGATATTTCAACTAAGTGGATATCTAACGCCAAGCTTAAGAAAAGAAAATATGAAAACCACAAGCTTCTGTGTCATGCACTTCCTCGTGTACATCTGTGCGTAAATGTTGCCGACTAAACACTGAAAGTTTCTCGCAAAATACGTATATCCGTTTGAATGAATTGGATTATGGTTATAGTCCAATATTTATCGGAGGCAAATGTAATGAATGTTCTATATGGTGTGCACACTTTACCGCCTAAATGAAGAAAATAATTATAATCTTGCTACGAGTACTTTAAGCTTCTCGACCAACAACGTAACACGGTGAACCAAAAAGGGGAGCTATAATAGGAATCAATGCGCGTGGGCACAGCAAGTTGGTAAAGAAGAGCAGAACAAAGCATCACCAGTAGGCGCCTGAAAAATGAAAAGCGGAGGAAAGTAAAGCGAGCACGACAGATAAACGCCCAGAAGGCCGAACTGAGGCTTAGGTAACCTATGGGAATTCCATGGAGGCGCTACTCCCCATAGCATACGATGGACGATCCTGCTTCAATAGCAGAATTTTACAATTCCAACTCTTTCCAAAAACAGCGCAAAGTTCAGACGGCCGAACCATAAACTTAACTAAAGTAGCACTCCGAGAACGCAGACCTCCCACAAGCAACGAACGCAACGCTAAAAAATTTCCGAGTGGTAAGGAATTCAGGACTTTTTCTAAATCATCACCAAAAGGCAATTAACTGTTTCTCGTGATATTAGCGCCTGGGAATTTTACAGAAATTCGCCCAGAACTTTTCGAGTCATGTTGCGAACAGATATCAGACAAACAAATGGACTGATGGATCATTACAAAACTTAAGCCTGCTCCTCGTAACATTCGTAACAGTTTCTATGTATTTTATGAATATCCATCCAGAACTTTTCGAGTTACCTGTGTCACAGAAAGACACATAGCTATACAGAATAAAAATAAAAAGAACCAGGTGCAAAAAACATTACCTCTAGTACGGAGGTTATTATAGAGTAGATAATAGACATGATAATTAAGGCATTCTGGCTGCAGTACCTACAGAGCCAAGGATTATAAGACTAACAGGTTAACAACCTATATATATAGTATGTTTTTCAGTAGCTATTTTGCATTGTTTCTTCATCATTTCATTTGGGCCTCCAGAGTGTCCTACAGTCCTACAACCTTCATAGTTGCACAGTAATATGTATTAAAGTATTTACGAACTTTTCTAGCTCTCTGAAGGATAAAATTTTATTGTAACTTCGGTTGTTTTTTCCGTAAGAGGCACGCACCCGGTCGGCGAGTGTCGGTAAAATGTTGTCCTAAGCTGTGCCGTCGCCTCAGCGTCGTTAACATATCAGCCTCTCCTAATCGTAAAAACTACATCATTGGAAAAAGTATGTATTTAACATTCGCCAGTTTCATAAACATCATTCCGTAAGACAGTGTAGGTATGTGGAATGCGGTTAGGCAATTTTTTGCAAGTTAGTTAACGCGAGTCGGACGCCACCCTACTGTTATACTGCTGTAACGCACGCAACGTATAACAGCTGATATTTTTTTCTAAATAGACCGAGCAATTGCATGCCTTCTGCGTATTATATATAGAGTTTCGCTTTAATATTACTTCGCCAGAAGGAAAGTTAATTGTTTCTTTGGTCCTTGAATTTTTTCTTACAAATCTTGTTTAAAAGTTTATCTGTCTCGGCGTTCAATCGCTCGCATCTGAGCCAATTTTTGTTGCAGCAGTTTGAAATTATAGAGGATGGATAACAGATCATTGGTAGAAAACGAAAATAAATCAAAAACATTGCGGTATTCACTAATGTAAATCTATCTTGAGAATGCCATGTCTCTCTCGATAAAACTCGCTTGATTTATTGCATTTTGAAGACGATTAACTTTGCTCTAAAAGTGCCTCTGACACATGCAGCCATCTGCCGGTTGAATTCATCTGATTTTTTGCAAGCCTATTAACCAACGCTCTTTAAAATTGTATCCTTCACAGAGCTAAAAAAAAGTTTGTAGATGCTTTGATACATATTTTTGTGTAACTATGAAGATTATAGACCATGTAGGACCCTCTGGAGGCCCAAATGCAATGATGAAGAAACAATACAAAAACAAAATAACTACTGATAACGCACCAAGTTT
The DNA here is from genome assembly GCA_001587735.2 of Parhyale hawaiensis. Taxonomy (NCBI): domain Eukaryota; kingdom Metazoa; phylum Arthropoda; class Malacostraca; order Amphipoda; family Hyalidae; genus Parhyale; species Parhyale hawaiensis. The sequence continues at coordinate 4,060,184 of LQNS02000225.1, forward strand.
TTATGACGTCACAAGCCCATTTCCCATGAAGCACTACAGCTTGGCCCCACCCCGTGAGTTAACGTGTAGGTCTCATAATCCCTGCCACAGAGCTTTATGATGCACAAAAGATTTACAAACTAGAACGCTTCGCGGCGAAAGACCATCACCCGCGGTGGGAGCAAATTCAACGAAGTCATGTTTGATGGCCAGCTAATCCTAGTTTCTCATATGGATGCTATGTCCAACAAGGCTAGCGCCACGCTGACAGCCTCGTGCAGATCTCTTAATAATAACATAGGAAAAATGGAATGCCTCGTAGCGTGAGACGATCTGCCGCGGTAGAGGCAAAATCGATCCGGTGGAGGAAAATTCAACGCCGTAATTTTTTATGGTCAGCTACATCTGCTTTTTAGGCATGAGTCACATCTAGGTCAACCCACAAAACTCTCTACAAAAAATTACGAAGATAGCTCAACTTTTTCGCCAAGTTATTGGGTGGACAGACAAATATACAAATATATAGGTATATTTATTTATACTACCGGGACCCGTGGAAATTCCACGGTCGGTTAGTTAAAGTCCTCACTTTTTATAATGAACAAATTCTAACCGACGCCATTATTATTAATTCGACCTAATGCAGTTTCTCAACCAAACCTACCGATAAGTAGCGCCTGTTCCTTAATCCTTATAATGAACTACATCAAACCTCAAGCGCGGTGCACACGAGAGTCGAAACATGGCAACATTGCTCCCTATCCTTCCCTTTGCGCTGCTGTGTATGCAGCTTCGACTTATCTAACATTATTATCTTCAAAAAACTGCTTAAACTCCGAGCTGGGGCACATTCCACTACAGCGAGGGCGACGTGCTCACTTTAAACTCTGTCTTTGAATTACAATTGAGTTTCAATTCACAACTGTACATACATTTTGCAATCGATGTGTCTTAATAGATTCAACTGTTATCATGCGCACAGAAACATCTTTTCCAAGAACGTGAAGCGCTTCGGTCTTCCAACTCGTAGTAAGTCCATCACTAATAGTGTACGCACACTATCGTAATAATTGTTCAGGCTCTTGACTTTTCGCTTTTGTCGTCACGCTGCCATGACTACAACTAATAGCGCTGACAGTCACGCTAAAGCTATGCATCACTGCAACTTTAAACTAACTCAAAAGTAGGAGGTACATATTCCCAAAGCTTGGCCATTGCTGCCTGTTATAACGTACACGCTGACAGAAACGACTCAAACCTTAGATATTCTTTTTAGTGGCATAGCAATGTCCAGTCTGATACAGATTTGCGTGGTAATGCAACTTTTACGTAGGCGTGCCCGTGCCCTAAGTCACCCTGTACATAAACTGTATAACTGGTGGGTGTCGAAGATATTTTACCAGCAAAAATTTCGCCCCTGCATATCATGATAGAGATACAGTATAACGGCAGCATCCGCTATATAATAAAACACAGAAGTTGGTCGCTTGCTACCTTGCTCCAATGTTGGTCCGTCTCTCCGTCACGCAGTTAAGAGTTTAATAGGAGAAAATTCATGTACTGAAAACCAAGTTGAGATACCATAGAATTTCAGCGCTTGGAGTACCGGTGACAAATATGGTTCTGGATCTCCGGCCTCTGGATCCCCAGCCTCCAGATCTCCACTTTCATTGCTGAATGATATCGTAGCAGTTGAATCTTCACACTGAGTAGAGGCCTTTTTATTACCTCCGCCAAGGAGGTTATGTTTTCGTCGTGTTTGTCTCTCTGTCCGTTTGTCCCTTTGTCTGTCACCAAGATAACTCAAAAAGTTATGAACCGATTTGGATGAAATTTGCAGGGATTGTTAGGTATGTTAGGAGGAACAGTTGATTAACTTTTGGTGAAGATATGTCCATC
>LQNS02000225.1:4062365-4077573 GCA_001587735.2 Parhyale hawaiensis
ACAAATGATTAGATTTTGGAGTTTATACGAAGAAAATTATGGTTTCAGAGCCAATTTGAATTTTTTGCTACCGTTGCTTCACTTGGCGGAGGTATGCGCTCTCAGAGTGCTCTAGAATTGAACTTACATCGCAGTCAAATTTCGACGCTGGAAGTTCAACAATCAGTTGGTATCCATAATACGGTGAGCCCTGGGCATTTCCAGTGAATTCATTAGACTGCACTACATTTTCTTAGTGCAGCTTAACGCTTGATCAATTCCAAGCCGTTATTCACGCCTTATCTTGCAGGGAAGGGGGGATATTTTGCTATCGCAAAACTCATGGTTGTACAGCTTGCGTTTCACTAATGGAAAATCAGGCCTGCAGGGATGAGACCTATAATACAGCAAAACATATACTGGCAACCGGAACAATAAAAAACTCAATCACAACACTTTTGCCGCAATTTTTAACAGCTGGGCCCTCTCGTATTATAGACATTTACTTAAATATTCAATGGAAACATTATCACCTCTACCACTTCATTCACGAGTGATAAATATATGGCCCAGGAAAACGCCCAGTCGTCATGCAATTGGATGCACAGGTCGGACCCTGAGACCAGGTCTAACAAGAACCCTCGTGGAACCTCGCAGCCCGCAGCAATTAAGGCACAACGCCATACGTCGCCACTCTGACAAGCACTGAGCCCTCAGTACCAAACAAACATTAGGTACCCCCGGAGAGCAGTGTTCTGACCAGCACCCCACCGTCGCCAGCACTGCCTAACTTTCGCTTCTTTACAGCGGACCTTTAAAAAACGGTTCTACTTTTAAAGAAATTGCGGTGCGAGTATCGGAACAAACTGACATAGAACTTTCTTATGCTCAGGCTGTGCTGCTTCACCATAAATGTTCTTTCTCCAATTGCATTGCTATAAGATAAAGTAACCTTGTTGCACAATGGTACAGCCTGAGTAAAATTGGATTAACCCTTAACTTTCATTATCGATCCCGTACTAGCACCAACTGAAAATAATCGAAAGCAGCGCGTATACCTTCTTTCTCTGATAACTCGAACGCAAAATCATTTGATTTATTTACATAGCTGAACAATTTCATGGCCATTTTTTACAAGAAGTAATAATGAGATAGGGGGCTGTATTGAATATGAATATATTGACTGTACAGGAGAAAACAAAAAATAATTGATAAATCAAATTTTAGTATGCAAAGGATTAAACTACGAAAGATAGATTAATAATTATTACTTTGACGAAGAGGCCCATGAAGTGATACGAAAAGATCACTATACTAACTTTTCAGTGATACGAAGAGATCACTATACTAACTATTCAGTGATACGAAGAGATCACTATACTAACTTTTCTATGGGTCGAACTTCAAATAGCTAAACAGTAACAGAAAAGAGGTGTCTAAAAAAATTAACTTACACACTGCCTTTGAACAATCGACAATCATAATCATAAAAATTTGAAAATTGCATCGGCTAGATGGCGTCCAAGTTTTTTTTTTAGATGCCTGAAGTGTTTTAGAATTCGAGGTAAAAACCAAAATACGACGATTTCAGCACAAGTTCTCAGTCTCAACGCGTCCGATGCAACGACCGCACTGATTTGTAAATACAAACGTGATTTGTACCTACGCTTCCATGTAACATAAACATTTATATCTTCGACGCATGAATCACCCTACTGTACACATTAGCGGACGTTACAAACTGTGTAATGCCCACGCAAAATTAATCTTTAGTTTATATATTAAACAGTTCACGTAAGAATTATCCCTCCTCGTATAATGGCTGGTATTCACACTGAAGAGCAGTTGCCAGTCTAAGAAGCCATGACGCACATAAGCGCGGCACCATTCCATTCATGAAATTATTCCTCTAAGACTTTATAATCGCTGCTTTTAGTGCCTGTGAGAGGTCCAGCGGGAATTGTTCCCAAGCATCTCCATGCAGCCAAGTCCGTATGGTTAATCCTCGCTGGGAAGCCAAGAGCTTCCATGGTCTCCGAATCACTTAAAGTGAACAGAGAATATCAGTTCTTTGAGATGGATATCTATGAACTGCAGTGTAGTTATAGATATATAAAGTTGAATATTAACCCGCATCGAGTTTTTTTTGCCATTGATGAAACAAAAATTGTCAAAAGCAACATACAATGCGTCGGTAATATCAGAAATTAAGTTTACTTTGCCAATAAGTGACAAAGAAAATTTCCCTTTCGACCACTCGATTTCTGGAAGTGAGAAAGTCGAATTTTATTGGTGGTAAGTTGACCTGAAAATGATATAGTATACTGTAGCTATACTGGGATGTCAAAAATAACTCCAGAGTAGATGAAAGTGCAATTATCATTATTATTAAAACTTCACGCTTGAGCTCCCACGGACAGGTAATACAGCCCAAATGAAGCATCTTGCAACACCGGGAAGCCCGAAACGCTGCTAAAGGAAATCCAGCAAAAAACCATTAACAGCTGACTTAAACGCCTGCAGGCCAATACGACCAAAAGCCGATGTCGGCAACAAATTCCAAACCTTAGCCGACCAGGGCACGAAGCACCGACAGAACTGATTAGTTCGNCTTGAGGGCAGGGAGAGAAGAATACAACCAATGCCTCTCATTATTGTACACCTTATAAAACATACATAGCTCTGCTACTCTCCTCCTGTGGGACAGGTTCACTAGATCATTATCAGCGCACAGCCTGCTGGCTGAACTGACAAGTCGATCCAACAGACGCAAGTGAGTGTCAGCAGCTGAAGCCCAGGCCGGTGAGCAATACTCCAACACAGGCAGCAAAAACGCATAAAAACATCTACGGGCAACCTGACTATCACCAAACACGGAATTCACCTTACGCAGGAGCACAAATATTATCAGCATTGGAGTAAAGTATATTTATCATCGAGTTAAATGACGTTGCAGTTTCTTGCACTAATAAGATGTCACAGCATGTAGCATCTACTAGAACGTACAGCTGCTACTTCTTAAGAATTACTTGCATTGTGGATATGCACAGCTAACTACTGTATTCTTTCAGCCTCACAAGAAATGGTAAAAATCATTCAAAAAGTAAATAAATAAATAATATATTACAATAACATGAATAAGAGGGCCTCGTGGCGTAAGGCCATCACATCACTCGCGACAAGGGGGAGGGGCGGAATTGAAAAGTGCTGAGTCAAGAGTTACAAATTCAACGCCGTAATTATTTATGGCCACCTAACTCTGGATTTTTGGTATTTTTCACATCTCAGTCAACCCACCGTACTACCTGAAATAGATTATGCTGATGGCTCAACTCCTTCTGCCTCTTTTTGTGTGGACAAGGAAACACACAGGTGTACATCTTCAACGTAAACATTATCACCACTTTTGGCTTCGCTCGAGGGTGAAAAAGAGGCATGAGGCATATGGCATATACATATTCACAAGCATATGTCGTACATAGTGAAGGAGGTAAAAAATGGATGACCCACATATTAAGGGTAAAAAATGGATACCCACATTAAGGGTAAAAAATGGATACCCACATTAAGGGTAAAAAATGGATACCCACATTAAGGGTAAAAATGGATACCCACATTAAGGGTAAAAAATTGACTCAGTCTCTCGCAGTATAAAATCCTAGTTCATTTCTTACCCCTTAATTAATGTGGGTTATCCATTTTTATCCCATTTTACTATATTTTATACAGTGGTGCTTGTTATATTTTCATACACCAAAAGCATGTATATGCACCCCACAGAAATGTTACAAACACGTACCCGAATAACAAGCCAGCATACTTTTACAGATATTTCAATGAAGATCCAACCACCATTGGCTTTTCGGCAACTTTCGTGCAATAAAACCTTTAGCGTTATGGGATGGTAGTAATGACAACCTGGGGTTACAGAAGCAATAGGGAGGGCTTTAGTTTAAAACGGCATGGATATAATGGTAACCAGCACTAAGCACTAAACCGTTGCCTCGCTACTGCAGCCGCGCACCACAGACGTGCGTGACAGTAGCAGGACGGTCGCAACTGGTGCCACACCCAAGCCTCTCCAAGGAGCGGCGAAGTAACGGACGGAGAGAGATACAATGGAAATTAGCAGATGAGTTGGAATAACTAAAATAACTTAATACAAGTGCAACTGTCAAGTTAGCCTTAATATAGAACCACTACTGATAAAACCGACATAGCAGGAGCGAGTTGATTCTGTTATACTAAAATAAAATCTGGGAGGGGAGAGATATCTCAACAGTCCCTCGTTTCAAAGCCAAAATAAGCTTATGGAGCCATGACCAGCCCGTGCTTATTTTCGTACCCACATTGGCAATTCAAAAGTTAATGACACGGGCTGAGTGGCAATCTATTTTTTAGCTCTCCAACAAAAACAAGTGATAAAAATATCCCCCATAAAGCATAAAAAAAGCCACCCGCTTCGTCCGTTTAAACAGGTAATACCTGTATTTTAATAGAAGAAAAAAATTGCTAATTAATAAAACATTTTTAAATACTTACGACATGCATCATCCTATAATATAATATCAAAAGCAATTCCTTCACCAGCCTTTACCGCTTGAAAGACAGACAAATGAGTAGTGAGGAATAGGACAATACATATAGGAATGTCACTGACCGCTTGATGCATGCCAGAGAATACAACAAGCGTTGCATACACTACCGCCAGCACTGAAGACTGGTGCACACGTCAGACAATTGGACATCTTCTGTCAGCTCTTCGTCCTGATACGTTAATGTGTCCCTTCAAACCGCAGAAAAGTGTACTGCTTTCTGAGCTTGAACTCCTCCCAAAAAGTAGGAGGTACCTGAAACTTTGTAGTGACACCCTGCGATATGATAATACGCCGACATTTTTGGTAACTCGTTCGGTGGACACACGCAGTCGTGTGAACAAAGGTACAACATAACTTTCGGACGGTTAGTTGACTGAACACGTTCATCAAACTGCCATATGGACATTGACTTGACCCTAGACGTCGAGACGTCATCCGATTTTTTCTTCCGGTATTCACAAGTACCACCAGGATATAAAGCATTAAAGCGATTTTGGGACCGTTTGGGAAATAAGTTTAGGACACATATTTCTCAATAACTTTGTAAGCACTGTTTAGTGGTAACTTACACTCGCATCAAATATAGATTATTCTTAGTGCTTTAATATTAAGTGTATAGGCAGTAACAGTTACCGCAGGTTTTGAGTTAAGTACGCCGTACTAGTTACAGTAATTTAAACTTTTGAAGTGGAAATGAATTTACGACACTAAGAAAAATCTAATTATTTATGAACAATTCAGTTCTATGTAATACAAACTTAATTCGGTAGTTACAAGCATTTTCATGAGTCTGAATAATAGTAAAGGTTTCAAGGAGTATTTCGTCCCAGCATTTCTAAATGCATTTCATCAAAAACTCTGTCATCAAACTGCAGTCCATTTTAATAAGCATGCCTTGAAATCATGTCCCTTAGGTTTTCAATCGGATTCAGGTCTGGGGACATAGCGGGCCAGTCCAGAACGTTGATACGTGGGATGAAAACCATGGTCTGTGTGCTGCACTGTGGGTATTTCAGCGCTAACCTGTTGAAAAATGCCTTATATTTTGTTCACGACGCTGAAAATTGGTCGAACCTTTTTCTAAAACTTCAGAGTAGCTATTATTATTATTATTATTATTATTAAATCACACCAGACTGGCGACGTAGGAACGGTGAAACTCCATGAGGTTAACAAACCCCCACGCAACCAGCCCAGCGGGTGGGGAAAACAAAAGAATGCAAAAAAGAAGATGCGAGATCACAGAATAGCTCTGTGTACAGATCATTTAAAGCTGCCAATACAAGCACCAGCAAAGACAGAGCCATCAAGACCATTCCAAACATCCACACACGATGGAAAAAACGAGCGGGAATACTGGCCCGTACGGCATCGTAACGGTTCCAAGGCGAACTCATGAAGAGCACCAGTACGCCGAGTATACCTCACCCGAACAAATGGATCCGGAAGAAACTCAGACAGTGGATGCCTGGGGCAGTTATAGATTTTATACAAAAAACAGACCCCACCAACTCTGCGACGATGCGCCAGATCACAGGGCACAACACCACCCAGCATGAACGCACATCGATGAACCACTTTGTCAAGCAAACACAGATGGCAATCGAAAGCAGAACCCCAGACTACAGAGCAGTAATCCAGAAGAGGGAGGACAAAGCAATTAAAGCAGCAGAGTATTTGTCTGCCCTTCATTTCAAGTAACTTACAATGGCCTTTCCGTTGGAGGAATATACTTCCTAAGTAAATCATGAGTGACTCGCCTCCAAATAGCCTCTTAGAAAGAAAATATAATTTATATCTTTTCTCACTCATGCTACTATGATGGACAACCTTCCGGACCATCCAAATTACGTTTCTTTCCGTCTGAAGAAACCACATTTTTCCATTTACGATCAGTCCAAGTTGCCCTTTCTTTCACCCATTCCATGTGGCACGTCTCATGTTTCATGGTGAGTGCTGAGGCCTTTGTTCTTTTCTAGTAAGAAAAGCACTTGAATCATGTAATACTTGACGAACTCTCCTTGGTGCAATATTCAAGTCAAGTGAGGTTTGAAAAAAATTTTTTTTTCAAGTCTTGTGACCTTCGGAAGCCTCTCTAAGTAATCTGGTGCGGGTTTTTGGCAATAGTTTAGGAAGACAACCTGTACATTTTCGATTGTCATACTCATCAGGATTTTGAAAACAGTTATTCGCAAAATATCCAGATCTACTAATCTTCTTAGGAATCAATACTATATTAAAACAGACTCTTTTAATGCAAGAATACTTCCCTTTTTCTGTTCTGAAAGTTGAACTTTCCTTACCATGGTGTAATGCGTAATAAGCTTAATTTTTTGTCTGCTCTGATGAAGTTTTAGTTTGTAAGTTTGTTTAAATAACGTTATTTTCATATGCTTGCTCAATAATTCTAAAATCATTGTTCCTTCTTAGTATCTTAAATTTATATTCACCACAAAAGTGTACATTTTTGTACCTAGTGTGGTGTTTCTTGAAGCTTAGCGGAGCTGTTTACGGCTGTAAACCAAATTAAGGCACCTACAATAATCTATAGCAACCTCCTGAAAATTTACATGCTCTAGAAGCAGTATTCTAAATGTTATTGAGAAATACTTAAGTGTCCTGAATGCATTTTCGCAACTTTGCTCGGTTCTGCAAGCAAGAACAGTCCGTGTTTTGCTCAGCAATAATGGCTCAAATCAAGCAGTTCACGCATGACATGTGCATTACAATGACGATAATTACCTCCGCCAGGGAGGTTATGTTTTCGTCGTGTTTGTCTATCTCTCTGTCTGTCACCAAGATAACTCAAAAAGTTAAGAACCGATTTGGATAAAATTTACAGGGATTGTTAGGTATGTTGGGCGGAACAGATGATTAACTTTTGGTGAAGATATGTCTATCCGTTTGTTTGTTTGTCTGCCTCCTTTTTCTCAATGCCCTAACTCAAAAAGTTATGGATGGATTGTAATCAAATTAACATGAGCTGTTAGGTATATAACAAAGAGTAAATGACCAAATTTTGGTACTGATCCGTTCGTTCGTTTGTCACTGTTTTTAATTTTACGCTTGTTAGCACAATAACTCAAAAAGTAATGAATGGATCTATATGAAATTTATAGGGGTTGTTAATAATGTTAAAAGACATAAATGATTAAATTTTGGTGCAGATCGGTATTTTTGTTTGCATGTTTGACTCATGTTTGTCATAACGATTGTTAGTAGTATAACTCATAAAGTTATGAACGGATCTTCAAAAAAATTACACAAGCTGTTGTTACTATCAAAAGGCACAAATGAATAAATTTTGGAGTCTATATAAAGAAAATTATGGTTTCAGAGCCAATTTGAATTTTCTGTTACCGTTGCCTCGCTTGGCGGAGGTATGCGCTCTCAGAGTGCTCTAGTTGTAATTGGCACGCAAATTTAGCAGCTACTCGCTGGCAGAACGTCATACTTAGAGTTGTAGAAAGAGCACTTCATGAAATTTCTCAAATAGTTAAAAACCGGTAACGTACCTGTGTAGAGTTAACTAGAACGCCTCGATGGCGTAAGACCATCACCCGCGGTAAGGGGCAAATTCAACGAAGTCATTTTCAATGAACGAGGAGTCTAGAGCACAGCCGCATCCTTTCGGTGGATTAGCTCTTCAATAATGATATAGAAAAAAAAATAGAACGCCCCATTCTCCAGACGATCTGCCGCGCTCGAGGCAAATTCGCCCCGGTGAAGGAAAACTCCACGCTGTCATTTTTTATGGTCAGCTAAGTCTGGTTTCTTGGCATGGGTCACATCTAGGTCAACCCACTAAACTCCCTACAAAAAATTATGAAGATTGCTCAACTCCTTCGACCTCTTATTGGATGGAAAGACAAATATAAAAATATTTTCTTTAAATGGCATAGATATATCGAAGAAATCTATGAGAAGCAGATGAAATTTTGTTATCCACGATGCGTTTTGGTGTAGCCTCAGCTCATCAGGTGGGAGGCTCGAAGTTGACCAATTTAATTCTTTGGGATCTTGTGAAATTTTGGCAGTTAAAATAGGAAGGTGTAACTATGATACCGAGTTTTTGTTAGGTATAAATGTCATTTCCAAAGTAGCAAATGTTTCTTCAATTTTGAAAAGCTGTCCGCTGAGTCGACACCAATTACTGCACGGAATGCAGGCATACAGATGCACCCGGGCTCGGAAGTGTACGTTCATCCAAAGGGACGTTAAGGTTGACACATCAGTATGGTAGACTTCATAACCAGTAGCAATAAATTCTACAACGGGTGAAAACACATTACACAACAATCCAAAATAGAAGTTAGAAGCGCAGACTGCAGACAAAGATAATTCAATTCTCTCGATTTCTGAAGAAGTACTGGAACATACAAAGCAAAGTTAAGAGACTAGCGATGCATCCTCAAGTAGAACTCGCAGTTGCTGGAATATAGAAGTTCCTTGCTGAAGTTGTGATTATTAAATATTGACGGGAGCATCTAGTTGTCGGAAAGAGATGGTAGACCTCTTGAGATCGTAAAAGCTCTTCAGTAAGCATCATATCGAAAGAAAATAAATTTATATCGGATGCCATGGCAAGTTGATTCATTGTAGCTATATATATGCAGCAGGGGGCGGAACTGCAAATGTTTATTGGAACTGCAAATATAAATGTATATATATATATATATATATATATACATGCAAATATATACATATACAAATACATATACTTAAATCTTCAACGAAAACATAATCACCTCTTGCACTTTGTTCGCGGGTGATAAGAACCAAACATGATGTCCTTGTGATGAAAGAAAAATTACAAGAGAAAAGAGGCCTTGCAAATGTTACCAAACCTAAAACCCGTTGCACACGTTTTTCTTTTCAACATGTTCTTGCAGCAAACAGTCCAAATGTTTTCTCGAGTCCTAGTGAACACAAGTGTTTACTAAGCGATCCGCTAACATGTTGGCGGTTAAACGAGTTGGCTTACTCAAGCATCGCTAGCAAGGTTTCTTATGTATATATATTTTTTGAATTTCCAGTGGACTAGCGCATTCGGACAATCAGTTGAAGGAAGGCGTTTAAATGTATAGCCTATAAACAGGCCTTTAGAGGTACGCTTTCTCTTAGCAAAATTATAAGAAGTTAAAGGAAAGGAAGCTTGTTTTCAAATACGGAAAATATTCCCAAACTATCTAGCTACTTAAGACCCCTAACAACTTCCAACTTGCAACATAGTAGGAGGAAACAAATGTAAAGTTCGACACTGCGCGAGTTTCCAATAACCGAGGTACTTACAACCTCTCACAAGTTCAACCTTGTAAAAGAAAATTAAATCAGACAGAAACTATATGTAAAAATAGACACTACCGAGACTTTCCAACAGCGCAGCTACTTAGGACCACATGATATCGTAACCAGAGAACGATTTTGAAGAGCATTCGAAGAGGTAATTAGGAAAGTTTGGAAAGAGGACTTGAGGATATTACGGTCTTCCTTGTTTCATTTCCTTCGAAGCGCAATGGTGGTCGGAACTTTTTCCTATAGGCTCGATATGGTCACGTAATGAGTAAAGTCGACAGAAGTTCCCTGAGATAGACAAGATGAAGAAGACGGCTCGTCCTGATATTGCCTTTGTTGAATGGGCCGTAAGAAGGAAAAACTGGGGAGGCAAGTGCTCTAAAAAGTTGACCGTAAAGTAGCTCTAAAGTCTAACAGGAGCATAAGCCTAAAAATTTAGCTGTTAAGAGCAGCTCAAGTTTTATGGTAAATAAAGCTTGCAATTTGAGCAAGTTAATTAACACGGATATTTGGCCGTACCTTAGAGAGAACACGAAAAAAAAAAATGATCGCAGCATTAGGGCGAGCGAAAAATATAACAAACTCACCGGCTCGTACATCAAGTTTCGAAATAAGGGTCACAAACGAAAGTGGAAATTATGAAAAAGATACGTTGAAAAACATGAAAGAAAAAAAAAAACACGTGAAGCAAACGGCGCACGGGAAATGAGATACCTCATTGAATAAAAAAAGTAACTGGAAACTGCAAAAATAATCAGATGCAGTTAATTACAAGTGCGGTGCATGCAGCCGCAAACATGAGCGACACTGGAGAGGTTAACCTAATAAGAGCTTGCACTGCAAACGCGGCTAAAAATGATAATGGAGAGTATAGCGCAACTCAAGTAATCAATCTACTATCGGAAATTGATGGGCAATTATGGGCTGCCAATGGGGGAGAGGACGACGGAATCGGGTAACATTCGATAACTGCCTACAATTTCCGAAAGGGATACAATACCTTGTGTGTGTATGAGGGGGAAATTGACACTTTAATTCATAATTTATTCCAAAAGAAGTAAACTCCTACGTCTTGTAGGAGTAGCAATTAATGTCGTTAGGAAAAAGGATCAGTATGTGGTAATCGTGCCTCTATCTTAGGCATACGAATACCGCTATTTGGAAGGTCGCCTATGCGATATACTAATGAAAGATAAAACTAGAGGAAATAAAAGTAAAACTAAATAAGCACCAGATTGGGCGCAACACAGACGGTAAGCGAAATCACCGAGTGCGGAAACTGCAGTATCGTAAAAAATGACGGCAACGCAACAGATGACACAATTAAGGCCCTACACGGAACACAGCCGTATGCAAATGGTTACGTAGGCACGTGACAGCGCTGCCGGGACGCTGTCACGCAGGATACGTGACGTGCCACGCCCATGTGGTGCGTGGCGTGTACCTGGAGATTTATAGGCACACGTACCATGACGGTGCGGCAAACCTACTATGCCTGAGGCGCGTACGAACCAAGCCCGAGATGCGCAAGTATCATGACTGAACTAGACGTACCATGACAAAGCCACACGTACCATGACTGAGCTACACGTGCAACGACTGAGCCACACGCGCAACGACTGAGCCACACGCGCAACGACTGAGCCACACGTACCATGACTGAGCCACACGTACCATGACTGAGCTACACGTACCATGACTGAGCTACGCGTACCATGACTGAGCTACACGTACCATGACTGAGCTACGCGTACCATGACTGAGTTACACGTACCATGACTGAGCTACACGTACCATGACTGAGCTACACGTTACATGACTGAGCCACACGTAACATGACTGAGCTACACGTAACATGACTGAGCTACACGTACCATGACTGAGCTATATGTACCATGACTGAGCTACATGTAACATGACTGAGCTACACGTACCATGACTGAGCAACACGTACCACGACTGAACCGCATGTGCCATGACAAAGCCATGTACCCCGACTGACCCCACACAAAAGCAGATCCCGTATCAGAGTGACGAGATTTAGTACGATCCAATTTAAGCTCTTCCCCTGCGTCGCAAACAGCCGGCACCCAGAAGCGTATATTTCTTTCCAAAAAGAAAAAAGCTGCGTAAATATCATTAACTTAATCACTCTCAGAACTACACAAATCAAGTCTTGGCGTTGTGGCAGTCCAACAATAAAGTTAAAGTCGCAATAAAAAATACTGCTTGCTTTTAATTTTACTACTCGTCAAATAAGTCGGAAAATATGAGACACAGAACATGTCAACGCTATCGTTGTACATTCTGCCGTTAGACTTGAAAAACAAAGCCTACGGAATGGATAGCTGTGCGCAAAAACAGCGCTCGATAAAACCGCCTGCATTTGCATCATCTGCATTACTCGAGGAATTGTTGGAAATTATGCACTACGTATTTACTTATTCCGTCTTGACCTTTTCACGTCCCAACGATCCTACACAGACTAAGGTACTCCTATATACAGTTTACACGAAGTTTCACACCATGTTACTCTCAGAAAAAGCCACGTTTATTTGGTTCTTATCGCGTTATGAATACAGACTCATTGTCTCCTGCTTTCCTGGTAACCGTTTACCGTATATTCGCCAGGTAAAGTGTTATTCCCTCTCGCCCTCGCATATCAAGCCCAATAAAAGGACGTATTTAGTAACATTGTCGTTGGTATTGTTCTGTAGATAACAAAGTTACAGTGCCGTTGTTAGCCTGTCTTTGATATATATTTTTTAGTCTCGACCTATGTATGGACGAAGTGCAAATGCCGGTATGACTAGCATTGTTAGACACGGCTCTGACAGGATGAATACAGTAGCAGCGTGGATGCCCATCTTGGAACTGTAGGACTAAACTCTATTAGTGTTGGCAATAATAGCAGCAATGAACGAGTCCAAACTAACGGGATTTTTTTGACTGACGGGTTCAATAACCGCCACTCCATCACGACGAACGTCCGTGACTCATTCGACACACGCACGCCCAGCTTATATGATCGGACGTTCAGCTCGCACCGTCGATCAACTTCAGTACGTTCCAGGGGTATCTTGAATACAGACCTTCATTGAGTAATCGGGACGACTTGCTAGCTGAACTTCCGTTCATAAGTTGAGTCTGCGATATCACATCGTACCTCTGGCATTATTTGTACATCCGTCGAGTCGATGTTTCAATTTAGTCCAGGCTCTAGTGGTGGGGGGGGGGGGGGGGTCTGGGAACATTTCTCTTTCACGGCTCTACCATCAATTTTCCTATTCCATATGATGAGGACAGGAAAAAAAAAGTCGGGTAGAACTTTCGCTACAGGTACATTTTTGAGGGGGGGGGGCATGGGGGGAACAAAATTATTAATTGTGGTCTGATTGTTCTGAAACTTGCTCGGAATGTGTATTTTTGAAAAAGAAACATATTTTGTTCAAACAACTTTTTTGATTTGGGCTTTAGTTTCGAGATAATGTGGTTTACATATAAATATATATGTAAATTTTGGAAATTTCAAACGAATAGAACTCAAGGAGTTTTCATGCTAGAAAAAATAATGACAGTTTTGGAATCCTGGAAACATTGCTAACAAACCTATTAAGTAGGATTCTCTATTTTTCCCTAATAATAATATGTTTTTATCGCAGCTGTATTCACTATTTTCTATTTCGTTGCGATCGCTAACTAAAATATAGGGAAAAACAAATAAGGGATTCGGTTTTGAGCTGTGATAAAAAAAATATTATGAGGGCAAAAGTGGAGAATCTAGCTCAATAGTTTTGTTCGGAGTGTTTGAAGGATTTCAAAACTGTCATTTTTATTCTAGCATGAAAACTCATCGAGTTCTATTCGTTTGAAACTTCTAAAATTTACATATATATGTAAACCACATTATCTCAAAACTAAGGCCCAAATCAAAAAAAGTTGTATGAACAAAACATGTTTCTTTTTCAAAAATACACATTCCGAGCAAGTTTCAGAACAATCAGACCACAATTAATAATTTTGTCCCCCCCCCCCCTCAAATATGTACCAGTTGCGAAAGTTCTACCCGACTTCTTTAATTTCTTTATCATATGGAATAGGAAAACACATGGTAGAGCCGTGAAAGAGAAATGTACACAGACACCCCCCCCCAGAGCTTGGACTAGTTAGGATATCTGGTATAAGTAGGGCTCAATAACCATACAATTTTTTGCAATTTTAGGGCATTTGGAAGCTGTACGGCGACAATCTTGGCCATGCGACGGGTCCATCCGATTCAAATGAAACTGTACAAAATATCACAAAAGGGCCATAAAGAGAAAACTTCACGTGAAACCGAACATGTAAATCTATGATGACCCCTAACGGAACGCGTTACTGAGGGACAAGCGGTCAACTGGATTTTTTTTTTGTGTTAATACTATTATTAAAACTTTTACTGTCCGCATTAACCATCAATATTCGTAGGAAAAACAGAATTGGAATTGTTTCATAAAGAATTCACGGACAATATGATGTATACATCCACCATAAATGACGATATAGCAATGCACCTAATAAAACTTAAATGGCAGCAATCTGCGCTACCAGACGTTCAATACCAAAAGATGTCGGGTAGAAAATATGAAATTTTGAAAAAGAGGAGGAGAAAGCTCCGGTTCGTAGATTATAGGATCAATTTCTTGGTGTTACTCCTCTGCCGTCACAGAGGACCATTCGGTCAAGCTTTGAATGGCTTCATTTCCTTAGAATTTAATTTTTTATGTAGGCTGTAAAAGAGTTGAGATAATTGATTCCAGCAACACTTCAGGAAATTCTTTCGCTGATCTATAACACAAAAGATTATTGCGCATGGGAGCTTAAAGTCGTCAGAAACGGCAATTCGCCCACGAAAGGTCGACCACGCGGTGGAAAGAAGTCGCTGAAAGAACAAATCCGGCAGCATGAATTTGGGTCAATTTTGTTCGGTGAGTCGAAGCAACTAAGCACAACTTTTAATTCAGCACACTCGTTAGCGATTTACGCCGTTGTGATGATTAGGTACACCAAGACATTAAAATGCATTGCGAATTCGTTAGCGAAATAAAAAATAGAGAAAATATACCGAACAACAATTCTCCCACACACCCGTACGGTAGGTGTGCACTGAAATGTTGCGGCCAGCTTTGCATTCCGCGAATTTGGTCTTGTTGGAATCATCGAAGAGATGTCGCTCGTCTTCATGTAGTAGTAGTAGTAGAAGTTTTTACTAGCGCTTCAGTGGCACACTGCCTATATCGCGCCGAACTATTCCTGTGTTTAACCACAGGCTCGTGCGCCAACTAGGGCGCGTTTTA
>LQNS02000225.1:4087604-4115020 GCA_001587735.2 Parhyale hawaiensis
TACTTAGCCTACGCTTTAAGCCTATGTACGGCTTTCTAGCACTGCTAGTTTTCACACAGAAAGTCTTTTAGTACCAAATGGACGGCTACTAGCATGGTGGACGGTACTAGACATGTTACCCTAATTGTAAGATTTATGCTGTACTTGGTTTATTTACTTCAAGTAATATCAAGTTATAGGTAGAATGACTACGACTGCGCGTAAGTATTGAGGTTAACACATTGATAAGCATATTTTGAGGTAATTTGCTGAAAGACAGCGACGGTTGAAAGTGACAGGAGATATTAAAGTTAATTGTTTATTTCTAATGTAATTCAGTAGCATGACATCGAACGTGACAATGAAGCTGAAAGTTACAGGAAATTTATCAGTTATGGAGTATATTTCTGCAGTAACTCAGTAGACAACGAATGTCAATGCAGTAAATTGATTTAATATGCTTATTGCTGCAGTAATTTAGTAGCATGACTGCAAACACCAACAATATAAGTACAATCAATATATTCCTAGTTTAAGTCTCCCTACCCACGGTGTACACTGTGATCCAAAGAGAGGAGAAAGAAGGGACAACGAATGTCAAGAGAAACAGCAAGTCGGGAAAGAACAGGAAGAACAGAATAAAGCATGAGCAAGTAGGAGTATGAAATCGAGAAGGAAGCACAGTGGGCACGAAAGACGAACGTCCCGAAGGCCTAGCTAATGGCTAAAGTAACCTACAGAAGCCCCCTGGGATCGCCGGGTTCCATAACATAGGATGGGCGATAACAATATTAGTAGATTTTCAAGTTGATGTGCTTACCACGGCTATTAGGCTATTATTTAGTAGAAGTAGTACTACAATACTACTATTTTGAAATGTAACTTACATCATGACGTATTTTCATCATATTATTAATTAGCCTACCGCCAAAAGTGAGGGGAAAACGTAATATTTTCAGCCAAAAAACTATGTCTTTCAAAATTCAGGATAGAATATACGATGCTCCGTTTTTTAAATATATATCATTTTGAACAAAAGCACAAGAGATGGTCATGATGATTGGTAAATCATCGCAATCTACGTAGGGTGGCGGGAAATTATCTCATTGCTTGCCCCATGCGTTTAAGTAATTTCGGAGCACACAATATCGTTACTGACTTTATTATGAAACGTCGTTTCATACCAATTTACTATAGTGTTGGATGTCATTTGTGCGTAGTTTCAGCGACAGCACTGGGCTGCAGTTTCTCGTTGGAAATAAATTATGCACTGAGTTAAGGGTCTTCGATTATTGCTCGTGCCGATTTTCTTCATCAATATCCAGCAACAATTTCTTACACACGTGCTTAGAGCCCAGTCCGTCGCCCCCCAGATGTGTCCCTCGAGCTACGTCGGTACCCACCACAGACGGCTCACCTCGGGGAGGAGAATGGGAAGAAACGCACGACCATCCTAAACTTTTCAGACGAACAACATTAAAGGGAAATGCGACCAGATGCAGCCACTCTTGCGGTAAGGTCCAAAGATCTTCCGACCAGCATACAGTCTGCCAGAATATACCGTTGAAGACACTACAGGGCAAAAACTTCAGCATATTTCTACAATAAAAATTTTACCCTCGGCAATAATACTGTTAACTTATTGTACAATATCATCGCATCGTAGAAAAAGGACATCAAACGCTATGATAAAATACAGCAGTGCTTATCAATTTTGAAAACATGCGAGATAATATTAGGATAGAAATAGGCGTCGGTCCACGTACAACCAGAGCTGGAACCCTACTATTTACATTGCATAATAATAAAAAAGTTACGGTCAATAATAACATTGTTAGGGAACCAACAAGTGCGCAAGAGAGTATCGGCGTCGGTACACACAAAACGCAAAGCTGGAACCCCACCATATTTCACAATAATAAAATTACGCCCGATAATAATATTATTAGGGAAGAAACAAGTGCACAAGAGCGTATAAGTGTGCAGACATAAAGCGAGACCCTTAGCGCTGTGGAGAGCAGAGCAGTTTGTTGCGCGAGCACCATTAAGTACGGCACAAAGTTATGCCAGAAGCAGTTGGAGTGGCGGGCAAGCGCCTGAGCTTGGCGTGATAGCGAGAACTAAAAGCATTATTATGGCATAAAGTGGCTCCAACTTACGCTCCAAAAACACTCAGCTGTGAGTGTGCTTTGAAGGGACGCCGCGCCATGGCTCCCCAACAACAACAATGCAGCTGGCGCTCGCGTGCTCTTGCGGTGGTGGTCGAGCGGTGTGCACTTTGGGTGGAATGAAGAGCAGGTGGTGCGTTATGTTTATACCTCACTGTAGCCATGGGAAAGCGAGGATGTATGGGCCACAGTGTGTGCTTCGAACTGTGTGTCCGAGCCCCCCGGGCATAGTCTGTTAAGAATGAAGTAAGTGACGCCGAAACGTTCGCTGTGGGAGAACATGCTATGCTGTGGACTTTCGGTGCCCACAAGGTAAAGTCAACTTTGACCGCACCCTCAACTATGAATCCCACACGCACTGATTTGTGCTGCGGATATAGGCCCACAGGCCCCAAAGGAGGAAGTGCGGCTGCAGTCAACCACGGATCATCAAGAACTATGGCGCCAATTTGATGGAAGGTTCAAATGACCTACCCCCTCCGAACCCCCAATCTCTAAGGAAGGCAAGTTCCACCACGGCGCAGTGCATGCACACAACTGACGAGTCAGCACACCTAGATGAGCAAAGAGCTCGCGTGCCTGGATTGGCGAGGACTCAATGCTTGTTTGCATAACATATCTAATGCACAAAGTTCATATATCTCTGGTTTATTGTATTATAAAACATTGACTTCCGTTGCGATATATTTCGTGTTATTATGCGTCTGGTAGTGAACATTGCTTCTATTTTCATGTTTTGAACATGCATGGCATTTAATCATAATTAATTTACAAACAATGAACTAAAAATTAGGTCCAGTTTCATTCGCTATAAAAAAACTTGTTCATTATTATTGTTATTATTAAAAACTTTGAGCTTCGGTCCCATGAGCAGGCATAGTGAAAGCCAAATGAAGCATTGCGCAACACACCAAGAAGCCCAAAACGCTGTCAAGCATATTCCATCAAAAAGCCAATATTAAACGCTGACTTGAACACCTGCCGATCTACACGGCCGAAAGCTGATCCTGGCAAGGAATTACAGATCATAACAGACAAGGACAGGAAACCTCTACTGAACTTACGGGTTTAGCACTAACAGTCTCCAAAGTGAAGATGTGGGCTTAGGCCCCAGCCTGTGTATTTACCGCACGGACAGAAATGCGCAACCAATGACCTCCTTGGTTGTACACCTTATAAAGGATACAGAGGCCGACCATCCTTCGCCTAGGCTATGGGTCTGATTAACCGCATCACTCCCTGCAAACAACCTGAAAGCTGAACTAACAAGTAGGTCCAGCCGACACAAGTAACTGGTAGCAGCCGAAGATCAGATTGATAGGGTAACATGTCTAGTACCCGTCCACCATGCTAGTAGCCGTCCACTTGGCACTAAAAAACATCCTGTGTGAAAACTAGCAGTGCTAGAAAGCCGTACATAGGCTTAAACTGTAGGCTAAGTAGTGCCGCACCATCCCTGAAAATGACGGGCTTAAGAAATCAAACAAAAAAAATTGTGGTGGTTTTTACATTTTTCATGTTTTTAGTGGAAAAAATATGAAAAACACCATTTTTTCTTGTTTTATTTTTTAAGCCCGTCATTTTCAGGAATGATGCGGCACTACTTAGCCTACAGCTTAAGCCTATGTACGGCTTTCTAGTATACTACTAGTTTTCACATAGGAGATTTTTAGTGCCAAGTGGACGGCTACTAGCATGGTGGACGGGTAGTAGACATGTTACCCTAAGCATTGCTCTAACAAAGGCAGCAAGAGAGTATAAAAGCAATTATGGACAACATCTTTACCACCAACAGAGCATTTATTTACCTTACATAGGAGCCCAATCTTACTCGAAGCACGTGACACGAGACACCTAATAGCGCTTCAAACGTAGACATGTCAATAAGCTCGATACCGAAAATCACCAGGGAGCTAAACCAAGGCCCCCTAGAATACATATGTATTCTAGGGGGCCTTGGCTAAACCCGTGAAGCACAGTGTCATCTGGTTTCAGAGGTGAAAGCTGGAGCAGAAGTATCCAAGACCGACTTATAATCATAGATTTAGTCTTTCCGCGCGACAGCTCACTTTATAGACTTGGCGACGTCGTCACGCACATTGGCGGTTCGTATCCCTGCTACCAAAGTGGAATCATGGGCGCAGGTGATCATCTCGTTTTCCAGCGGTGAAAGTATGTCTCTAGTCTAAGGATCAAACAACAGCAGGCCAAGTATGCTACCCTGAGAGACGCCCAAAATCACCGAGACTCAAGCACTTAAAAAAATCTATAGATACTCTCTGCATTCGCTCAGAAAGAAAATCACAAATAAGTTACAGAACCTTATACCTACACTACGTCATTTAACTTGTACAATAAACTCCTGTGGTTGATCCAACTGAACGCCGCACCAACGTCCAACTCGTCCCAATGAAACTTGAATTTTAGTCATGTGATAGAAAAAGCATCACGGGAGGATAGTCGGCAGTGGCTACAAGCAGTTCAATCATTAATTACCTGTTACTGATGAGAAACTTTATGACATTACTAGCAAAAGGCCCGAGGTTTATCCCAGCTTCATCCCGTTTACAGGACTTTTTTCCTGGACACTATTCTGCAAAGGATTTTCGCAGTAGAAGGACACGATGAGCATATAATTGCAGAATGTTTTTTAATTAACCCAATTCATACCAGGCTGTGTTATTTTCATTCAAGGATCCCTTGTTCTGTTGTATTCCTACAGAAAAAAAATGCCATTGAAGAGAGATAACATGGCGTAGCACAGATAGGGTTATGAATAACAGCAGTAGTCTTTTCTAAGATACACCACCGCACCCACAATACAGTGAGATCCAAGCAGTGAGTCTCCGTACAGTCACTGTAGGTCGAACACCTCGAACAACCAAGTATTCATTGACACATTATTTGTCTCGGGTCGGCCACGCGCGCTAATAAGGGTAGGGAACTTGGCGAAAAGCATCTCAAAGAGAGGAAAAAGGAAAAGAGGAGAAAGGCAGAAGAAAGACACTCGTGTGGACTGCCTCTTCCAAGGCCCTCGGCTCGGGAGTAGGTAGGAAGGCGTGGAATAGGTCAGCCACCTCGATCCGCGGCCCACCTCACGGAACAGAAGCGGAAGCATAGAGACCAAACATAACCTTAGACACCAATTCTTCTAAGCCGGACCTGCGGCCTGATGCAACATCTCCTGTAGGAAAGTCACTCGTACCATGGGGGCACAAGACTTTGTAACAAGGAGAGGGCGCGCCAGAATATCCCACCGGGGAGGGCTAGGACTAACATCAGCAACTCTCTTTTGCACTTCAGCGAAAGCCTCCTGTGACCTAAGACGCTCAGAATTCATTCGCGAAGTGCGGTTAGCAGTACAATTAATTAATTTTCAGAACGTTAGAGCCTTTACCTATCTTAAAAACTAAATAAATGTTCTAAAGTAGTATCACTGTAGTAATAAAGTGCTTGCTAGCGCTTTAGTGACTAGGCCTTCCTAAGTCATTAGTAAATACAAGCAGTTTATCACCGATACAGTTGCTTAGCACTCTAAATCCCTCCCAAAAACGCAACACTCACTAGTGGGCCAGTTTACATTGCTATTTGCTACAGAGGACATTTCATCAGCATACAAGAGCCAGGCACAACGTAACATTAGCCTAATGATACGATATTTGCCGCACAATATTATTAAGGTGCATGAGGACGTAACTCTGATATGGGACAGTAGCAATAGTTTTAGTGAGCAAGGGCAAAAAAGCTAGAATGATTGAGATAATACGTTAGTCTAAATTTGCATACACACAGTTCGATGTTCACAAGAGGCAGAGGGAAGGGACGAGCAGTAAGTCCAGAAAATTGGCAGCCCACGAGCGTTATTGAATAGCAAGTCGGTAAATTTGATAGAAGCAAGGTCAATGCCTATAGTAGGGAGACGATAGTAAATAAAGCGATAACATTTTCAGTAACAATCCCTGTAATCATAAAGCTCTGTGAATTTATTTTTCGCTTGGCATATTTCCAAAGCATAATACCAAGAATGGGCCACAAGTCTAATAATAATTATTGCTTAATGGCAATGAATTTCTCGTTGATGTGTAGCATCGAGCAGAAAAAAAAGCTTACTTTAGAAACATCCAGGCAATCACCAGCAGCCCTAAACATGGAAAACAATTTTAACTACGATACGCAATCTGAAAGTTCTTAATATGGCCTCCTAAGATTTTACAGTTTACACATCAAACGAGTCATCCAAGTTGTTCATTTGCATGTTTATAAGATATACTGCTTGGGTAGTAGTGATAAGAAATTGCATTGCAAGCAATAACACTCTTAATTAACCTTTCGTTTCATATTTTCTGATCAACGTTCTAAGAACTGTAATACAAAAATGAAATACATCGCTCAGCTCTCGTAGACTTCTGTGAACAACTACCCTCATTTCTTGCAAAGCTTCTTCCTCCCAGCGCAGCGGCCATTGCAATATATGGAGCATAACTTTTGCATAGTAACTTTAAAAGAGAGTAATAATCCTGAGGTCCCTTTTTCTTTTGCCTGGAGACAAAAACCGCAGAGCACTTGGACAAAGTTAAGCTGCAGCTCAATAAAACTAAAACCCTAAGTAATGTTATCACGAAGTAAGGCTTCCCGAGGCAACTTTTTATTGCAATACACGTAGCGAGGAATAAAGGAGCCTAGACTGCCTGCTGAAGTTACAGGGTGTAGAGAAAAGAGCATTGTTAAATGGCTGGGGCGAATGATAGGTATTCAGTAGGGATTTGTTGAAAGTGGAGCAGAGCAGGACAAAGTGCGTCAAGAAACAAAAAGGAAGACGATATGGCACAAAGTTAAAAAAATGGGAAGAATTTATTATTAGACTAGAGTCTCCGCGTTGTCAAAAATGACAGCGAAGAATTTGTGATGACCCGTTTTCATTGATAATAATTTTCTTATTAACTTCCCTATGTAGGATGCACTGCAACTGCCAACCTGAATTATGGAACATACCGTACATGGCAGATAAGCGTGCTAGGCTGAACTACGCCAAGCTTTCCTTCGGCCGCAGTCGTTATTGTTTCCTAACAAATACCGAGCTCGGTATCCATGATACACGATGGTGTTATATAACTCGGAAGTTTTTTTGCACATGTGAAAAGAAAAGTTGTGTGGAAAGAAAAACCCGAATAGGAGAAAATTATTTGCTGCCAAGATATCCTCGTGTTCTTTACGTGCCTGCTGACGGCTGAAGAATATCTTACCATTTGCTTCAATGATTATGCAGTCTATAAGAGCATTAGCTTAATCTCAGGGCAGCTGAAGTTTGGATGAAGGAAACCTCAGAAGAAAGTACAAATCACGAAGCAAGAGAGTGCTTAGAGACGCTGTAACTGCATTGAGTGGATTTCGACGCTTGGCAAATAAAGCTGCATTCAGAAGAACTTTTGTTATCATCTGCAACCTGGCCTATTTCTACCTATCAGTTTTCAATGAAGCTGAAGCCCAGCCTCTAACCTGGGCTAATTCTTGCCAATCTGTCTTCTTAAAGCGTGACAGAAAATGGACAGATAAATGCACAGCGGTCTTTATTTTATTGTAGAATAAGAAGTGTATTAATTTACTTGCAAACTGAAACCAAGAACGCCAGTGCTAATTTCTTCATATCTATTTCATTAAGAGCGTGACATGACACAAGTAAAAATAAAATATAAATGAATAGTACATATATATACAAACGACGGTCATTCTCAGCATTAGATTATACTGTATACTAATTAAGTTACAGTCAGGCAGTGCCTGGTGCTTCACGGAACAAAAAGAGACATTTCGCGAGAATGTAGATAACTCACTAGCAAAATGCTGCTAGAAGATCCAGTCAGAATTGACAATGTAGTTTATTATAAAACATTAACTTTATCTTTTGAGACCCGCTAAGATTGCATGAGCCTCTTACCGTTTTTGCGTTCGATTCAGACGCCAAAAGCATAAATGGAAAAAAGGATCTAGATCGCCTTAATAGAGCAGCAGCAATAACTTCTTTTAAAATCTCGACTGAAAAGTATTCTGTAGCCATATGAAACATTTCTGAAATAAATCGTCGGGACATTTTTAAGCACTTTCCAAAAAAGTTACTGTTGCTTTAATATTACCATTTTTCAGGGTCAACGTGTTTTAGATAATTAGAGTTATATTAAATAGCTTACGCCTCGCTTTCCACAAGAAAGATGTTCCAAAGGTGGAAGAGAGGGAGAAATCCAGTACGCCGAAAGACATGTGAAACCCATGCACGAGGGTGTTCCCCCACTACATTAACGTGCTGGGTACAATAAATCGGGAAAAAGTGGAAGAATAAACCAAGACATCATTAGGAGTATGGAAATGGAAGCAAGCAAAGATGCACGAAAGAAAGATGTCTCGAAGGCCCAGGCATGGGTGAGGCTAAGGTAGCCTATAATTATGCTGTCCTCGTGAATGAGTGACTCCCATATATAAGTTATAATAATAACCCCTGACGGGACCTTTTTCTGGAAAATGCTGTATTTTGTACAAGCTTATTAGGTCAAAAATATTCTCCTTGCTCCAGTTGATGTAGAGTTTTCAACTTTCAAGTGCGCGAGGAGGAGAAGGAGATGGTTATAAAATGTACAGGAATACCTACCAGTAGCAAAACCTTTGAGAGTGGCTCTTAAATACAGTTGGAACAGATTATTATACCTTTTACCATTTGCTAGCACACACATGTCACGAATATGAACCATCTGCTTCGAGTTACCACTGAAAGAAAGATTACCACGCACATCGTGCTGATGCAATTTGCGATTCTCGCTTTCCGAAATATTTAACTTTTTACGTAGCAATCGTAGATAACCGTATGCAACTTATGAAACAAACCGCTTGTGACTTAAACAGTCTCGATCCACATACAGAACCAGCAAAAACTTAGGAATAAATACTCAGCTTTAGGATCGTGCAGCATGATTACTATCGATGTTATACTAATTTCGCGCAAGTATATATATATATATATTTTTGTACAAGAAAGTCAAGTGGCAGGCGCCCTACACTACTCAGCAATAAATTCGTGTTTATGTACTGCTGTTCGGCACTAATAATTAATATCTTTTGAGTTGCAAAAAAGAAAAAAAGGAGTTTGACTGAGCTTACAGGCTGGGACGGACACAAGACCTGGCAAAATGTTACTACTGGTATACTAAAGTAATCTTTAGTACAATAGGTACTGTTATAATAAACCACTTATAAAAGTCACATTATCGTCACTAAACGAAAAGCGATAAGGTGCACTATTTTTTTGCAAGTTATACTTTCCTTAATTCTTTCAGTCAGTCACTTTCCACAATATTGTATCCTAAAAAAATCAAACAACTTAAGAATGTGTAGAGACATATCAAGGTATGAGTCACTTAGACTCTATATATCTAGCGATTAATGAACGTTACTCTAGTAAACAATGTTGCAGGTTTTAAAGATTGATTCAAAAACTATTCTACGATTTCCATGCGACGTATATTGTCTTATCAAGTAAAGGTTGTTGCAATGAGCTAAAGATTGCTTTACTCAAAATGTGAAACAGTAAATTATAATTCTTATATTATACCTACTTTCATATCTGCACTTTATTCGCTGCGAGTTTTCTATTCCACAAAACCAAAAACTTTACATTGGTGAAGCGTTTTTGGCCTTTTACTAATAAATCTGGATTTGAAGCAGTTTTCCAGTTTAGAGTTGTACAATGTTAAATTGTGAAAGAGGTGAGTACGTTTTTGCAGTAGACATTTCTATACCAAGGAAAAAATGTCTCCTTTTCCTACGCTGAAAATCAGCTAAAATTTCACTTCAAAAGTGCAATGTTCATGACTTACGAGAGCTCGAGAACAGTCGATCATAACCATCGACAGTCTCCAACAAAAAATTGCTGCCGATATAATCATATTTGGCCAGTATCACATAAACGACAGCACAATAAATCGCATTAAGTGAAATGCGGTAAATACCATAACCTGTGGCATTTGTAACGAAATAATGAAATAACATATAGGCAGTAATAGAGATTTTAGTAAAAAATTCTGCAACGTTAAAATTTGAAAACAGTCATACAATTCTACACAGGGAGGAGTATGACACATACGCATAAGGTAAAATGCTAAAACAACCCCTCAGTAATGTAAACGAATACCACTACTATACATAGACGTGGTAGTACCTACTGATGTGCATATTGTATATTCGACTGCTACCTTTGCACACTCACGTTCAATCGTACAAAGTCTGCAGACCAGTTGCGCACTTGACGTGGTTCGAATACACCTTTAAACATTTGACGAACTACAGATGCAATACCGTAATTATATTCAGTTTCATAAAAGCACGACAGCTCATAGACGTACGACGAAGGCTCCAACCATTGGTACCTCACAAGCAGACATGCTACAATATCGAACAAGCAGATGCGACATTTATATTCAGTCGTATAAAGGATGTACGCCCTATGACCTTTTTGGCAAAATTCGACTACAACCTTCGACGTTTCGCGAACAATCATCCTGCGATCGAAACCAAAGAAGAAAGAAACGCAGGCTCGGATCCAAAGAGGAACAAGACTATGGACGTAAGCATACAATCAAACAGGCAGCAGCCAGCCAGGACTCACGAACGGCGGCCAGGGTCTATCCACAGCGATCATTTTTCGAGCTGCATGAGCAGAAAGATTCTTTTTTTCTTTCTCGGAGGGACGTCCAAAGGACGGAACTGTTTACTCGTGTAAGTGACAGCTGAAAAATGGCTCGGCACTGAGATGAAGCTACATCAGAAAATGCGATAAACCAACAGAAAATCTTCTAGCTGGGAAAACCTACGGAATATGAAAGATTTGGACCAATGAAAGCAGAGACTGGGAGATAGCTTACTCTATGCTTGGCGATAGATGGAGGACTAGGCAAGATTCGGAGCACTGAAGACATAGCTTGAGATACTCCAAGGAAGCAATAGATTAAAAAATATCGAGGATTTAGAGTTTTGGTAAAAATAAGGAGTAGGTACTCTATGTGAGGCAATGTAGAGAAGGATACGGAGGCTTTTGATCAATTCAGACGTTAGGAAATACTCCATGCGAGGTACAAGCATAGGCAGGCAATATTGAAAAATGAAGACACACAACTTAGGAAATGCTTAAAGTGAGGTGTTAGCTTGAAGAATACGAGGGATTTCAAACAATAAAGTCAAAAGTTGAAAACTACGTCATTAGAAGCAAAAGACAGAGAACGGCGCTACTTGTACTCAAGCGATAAACTAGAAAAACTATAGATATATATTCACGGAGTTGTTCATTCTTTCTTTCTAGAGCAAATATGTAAACAAGGATGAACCAAACGCCTCATCACAAAGGAATTAATTTAATATGGTAAGTGAGTATAGTGGTCGCAGTAAATAACGAAGACATAAAATGTTTGCAAAATCATATTCGTACATGTTAGGGGCAGAACTCGCAGTGGAGGCGCTCAAATAAACAGAAACTCACAGAAATTAAGGCGGCTGCTGCACAATTGAAGCCTAGGCTCTGAATGATCATCTGAAAGTACTAACAAACGTACAGTGAATGTCAAAAAAAAAGCCGAATGAATTAGCTCATTGCGATATAGAAACTTAACGCCCTCCCATTAATTATATATTGTACTGTAGCCGATACTTCAACCACTAAGTGCAGTTGGTAGAAAAGATGAGTCAATTGGGACTCATCTAATTTTTAATCATAATAAGACAATCGAGAGAGTGAATAAAAGGAAGCCGTCCTTCTAAAATTTTATCATTAATGTAACACACAGTCTACTTACTTACCATGACCTCAATTAACAACAATAATGGATTCAACTCATTTACGAAGCGATGCACAAGCCCTAAACAGTTATTTGCTTTAGTGGGTTGCTATGCTCGCATAGTCAAGGAAGGAAGTAACGAGATAATGTTATCGTAAGCTTCGTATGGGACTCTCGACTCACGCTACATTATGAGCGTCGTCGAAAAAACAACTCAACTCAGATACGCAATAACCTCCGAGTTTTGACGATAAATTACTGCTTCCAAAAAATCCTAACATGCCTAGCACCGTTTTTTAAATGATCCAAGAGTATCGATCGGGCTTCTCTAGGCACGAATTATTCTCAAATGAGCAGTGAGAATATTTCAGTACATTCTGATGCGATTTCATTACGAAGTTTTCATCAAGGCACCACCGTCGAAACAATCCACCTTCAACTCTAAGGATGGAAGCATCCTCACTCAATGACCTTTATGTATCTGCTCAGGTTGTGCACTTGAATAAAACAAGAAAACGAGAGGAACGCTTACGATCACCTCGAGACTGGGTGAAATGTTTACTGGACATCATGCGCGCCTCTTAAAATAGCTAATACGGTAGCCCATACATGTGATCTTCCATTAAGTCACAGATATATGGATGAAGCTCGTTCCAAACTTCCAGTACATTTGTTTGGTCATGTACAATTAGTGATGGTGATTGGATGAACAATATGTGTAGGATTAATTTTCCATCTTCCAGTTGCGGAAGAAAATGCTCATCATGAAATAATAAACAGCGTACCTTACAATAGCTGTACCACACACCACAGCAAGACGTACCCTCATTGCTAAAACACTAGCTCAGCCCAAGAACCAAAGCATAACGCAGTTCCGCAAGATTCGCTCTACTCCATAAAGGCATCGCGTAGTAACGTAGAATGCTTTAGTCATGACCACGCCCTCAGCAGGCGCATGTATTTGCTTCCGTAACGAGCTTTGGCTCTTTGCTGCAGCGGCACTTAGTTGCAGCGGGGGGGCCTCTGCTGATGGAGGGGGTGATGGGAAGGGGGTGCACCAGGGTATACTTTTTAATATAGAGCAGCGGGTCTTAACCATAGAACCTTAACTATACTTTCTGGATAGCCATTGGGTATTAAAGGTGCAGACTCTGCAAGTCGCAGGGATGTGTTCACCAAACCCATTGTACTTTAGGAAAATAAAAAAGTTTATTTTTCTAATTTAAAATAAACAGAGGCACTTCACTACTGTACACACCGAATCCCTAGGCCTAACGCTAACCTTCCGAAACTCATCACTTTAATGGCTTGAGTCTGAATTAAAACACCGGTACAAACTACGACAGGAAAAATTCTGTTACGATACCCTCGTAAAAAGTTAAAACGAATAACACATCCCTGATCATTTGATTTATGAACGCAATAAACTATGCTATATATGTAAGAAACCTTTCTTTGAACGCTTTAGGGTTTACGATTGATGAAAACAGTTGAATTTGTATAGAGAGCCGATTTATATAGATGGGCGTGATAAACAGAAATAAATCACCGCGCTAAGGCTAAATCAATACCACAAACCTTATCAGTGATAACCGATAGGTGCTTAGCAATCGGTGACAAATTTAATGTCAATGGGGCAATGACCAGTGCAACCAAAACTCACGCACAGGCGACAACGAAATAGTTATAGAAAAGTGCGGTAAAAAATGAATTACCCACATTAAGGGCAAAAAATGGACTAGGATTTTTTACTGGAAGAGAGGGTGTTCACTTTTCCCCCAATGTGGGTAATTCGTTTTTTACCTCACTTTACTATATATGAAATTCAATGCCTCAATATTCAGAACTTAATAGTAATTTTCAGAGTGTCATCATCATTTTATATGCTTATACTTAATCAGATTTTCACGATCATGTCAACATTGCATTGCTTATTCAGATGGTCGCGACCACTTCAACATGTCCATGCCGATCCTGAACGACGATCGTTCAATCACTTGCGACTCGATTGCCTCTTTGCCAAACCAGGATCAAAAGCAAACGAGTCGGTTCCTGGCGGAGTGGAACCATGAAACGAACCACCGTGTATGAAACTGGCGACCCATCGGCAGCATACTCGAATACGATTGAATTATTCTCATATAGATGCTGATTATACTCGGCTGTAGTAAAGCGAAAGCGAGTGTTGTACAGCCGACGGTGGCGTGTGTCCGCACTGCTCGTCCCCGGACAGAGTCTGTCTGACTGTTTAGTGCACTTCTGACGGTTGTTGCGTCATGTTATACAGTGTTGCAGGCTGTGGGTTTTCGAGAGAAATTCTAGTTAATAATGGACTGGTAGTACGATAAAGGACTTCGCTTGGCAAGAAGTTAGCAATCTCGATACGCATTTTGCATATTATGTCAGTTCAGTACGGGATCGTTTTTTTTTTATAATTCAATTTTTTGTTACACGTAATAAAGCTTGTCATTACAATTAGTAAAATTCACTATCAGGTGTCAGTTACTGGTGGTATGGTGAACGTCAAGTCAAAACTCAAACAGCGTCAAAACAATGAAAAATCTAATGCATTAAAAAAAATGTTTCCTGTAACAGTGATTACAAAGAGCAGTAAAATATTCTATGCAGTCAAATATTCCCGGGACTAAACAAGCAACTTTTGATAAAGTACCAGCAAATTATTGATTTTTGGAAATGATACGGTGTCAATTACAAGTAATTTTTAGACCACAGCTTATCGCCGGGCAGCTGCCTGACCTTCACACTAGTTACTGTATTTATGTGCGATATTAAACAAGTGTACCAAAGGAATGTCCAGATAATTTCAAACCCGTAATTCATAGACTCTCAGCGGAGCACGCGCTTGTCAGCTAGAACGATTCTATTTATGTTCAGATACTTTATCGTAATATCAGCAAAGTTGATGGTTGAAATTTACAAGGGATTTCGCGGACGTAACAGGAAGATTCCCTCCAGCAAAAATGCACCAGGAGCCTAAGTACGCAAAATCAGATTGAAACTTTAAAGCGCACCTTACGCAAAAACTCACCAGGGGGACGCCCTGGCAACAACGGCCTCTGCATTATCCAGAGCAGCCAACGCACAAGCGTAAGCATTAGGGGAAAACCGATGCCATGGCCGCATCGTCAGTTTATGCATTTTCCAGTGCACTTTCACGCCAAAACGCAGCAGCGGAGCAACACCGACACAAAAATATTCCGGCGTACTTTCATATCAAAACGCAGTAGCGGTGCAACGTCGGCATAAGAGAATAGGACGAACTCTCACGTGCAAGCGCACAAGCTGCACTGGGACGCCGCCGCGGCAACAACAAAGAACGCCAAAGATTTCGAAGGAACACGGGCGCGCGTCTCAGTTTCTATAGGCAGCAAATTGAGTAGGAATTACGAACGGATCCAAGTCCGAGAATTGGAAGTGTTTGCATTGCCGGTCACTCGCTTCCAATTTTGACTGGTCGCTTCTAAAACTGAGGGAAAAGGCTAAGGTAAAAATAAAGTTAGGGAAAAAATAAAAGCTAGACATGCTCCAGTGTCCGAAATATACGGAGCCTTGCGAGGGAAATCGAGCGGAAAATCATCGAGGAGCATCGCTGGCAAGACAAAAAGAGACGAAAGTATGAGGTTGGATCAAGGTTAGAAAAACACAGAAAAAGAAAAGTTTAGGCAAAAAGACAGCAGGAGCAGCGGCAGAATTGAGCACAGGAAGCTTAGGGCGCAGAGGGTAAATTGAGCCGGTGAGGTGCATGCGAGACGTGGCAGTGGCGAGAGCGAGAGAGGGAGCAGAAGGGATAAATTAGGACTGGTTAGGTATCTGCCTGGCAAGTTTAACCCTTTGCCTTCTGACGGCATCATCAGATGCCAGTCTCTATTTTTCCCTATACAAAAGCTACGCATCATGTAAATTACCCAAGACACTGACGGCATCTGTAGTAGCCGATGCAAGAAAATACTGTTTTTTCCAAGTAAAACTAAATTTTTTCCCAAATATGTGTTTAACTAACCTATTTTTCATAAATTTACCAAAAAAAATGTGAAAAAACGTTATCTGAATTTCGGGAGGCAAAGGGTTAAGCTGTGCAGAGAGAGTGAGCGGTAGAGTAAGAGTTACCCTGAGTCTGGTTATTCCATTAGTTCTTAATATAGCATGAATTTATACAGCGAATAACAAGGTCTATGCCAACAAAAATTCTAACTGTGGGTGACATTCTGCCCTCGAGTATACCTACGTGTTAATTTTTTAAAGACAATGGTGTACACCCTGCGATTCCATGCCACCAACACAAACCATGTTCCTTTTGGTTAAGTACAACTGTATAGCATGTCATGAGCATAACCGAGTTATGTACCACATAGTCAGAGACACACATCCCTATTAGGAGACATGTCCTTCTCAATCCAAAGGTCAATAAGCAGGTAACTATACGGGGACAGAACAGCGGGGTCTCCCCTCTCTATCCAATCCATAAATCAACAAAAATCAGATACAATCCACCCCTCTTTGCCATTTCATTAGGACTACCGAACAGAGCGTCATCCTCCCTTCCATACGCCAATCACAATAAATTGCTTTCAGGCTCTCGAAGACCGGAGGGTTCCGAGCAGACGATTCTACTCACCAGGGGGAGCGCCGTCCATCGATGTTACATATGACAGCAAATCGAGTGCTTGAGTAAGTTGTTTACGCCTCGCTAGACACAACTATGGTCTTTCAAGAAAGGAAAAGGAAAGGACATGCAGTGTGTCGACAGGAACGTGGAACTCATGCACGCGTGAGTTCCCAGAGAGGAGCAACGAGCACGGAAGTAGCATGTGGAGAAAGAATAGGAAAAGTAGAAAAATTGATAAAAAGCAGTATTAAAATGGCAGAAAAAAAAACTGGGTGGGCGCGAGAAACAAACGTCCCAAAGGCCTTGCTACGACTAAGGTAGCATATACGAGCCCCCTTCTCAACCCCCGTGGCGCTACCCCCAAAACATAAGGTGAGCGAACCTAGCTAACCTAATCTTTAACGGTCGCTTTAACGGTCGTTGAGAAGTTTTTGAACGACATACTAATTCTCTACGGTGCCACCTGTAGTGTAGAAGTAGTAGCAGTAATAGTTTTACTGGCGCATCAAGGACACAATGTCTATATCGCTCCGAACTATTCCTGTGGTTTAACACAGGCTCGTGCGCCACTAGAGCGCGTTCAGATTGTCGATGATTTTTGTCTCTGCTTTTCTGCCGGTAGGTCTCAGAGTGGTCAGTGCGCTACTGACAGGAAAAGGCGCAAGTTGTGCATCCCCAACCACCGGGCACGGCTGAACGCTTTCGCTCAGCTGCGCTGCTCAGGGGAAGGATACGAAATACAAAACGGTAGAAGTCTAGCGGGAATAGGTCAGTCACCTCGATCAGCAGCCCACCTCCCGAAACAAAAAGGGAAGTATTGAGAGCCAACCTACCTTTACAAAACTAACCTCGTCAGCAGGAACTGCGGCAAGCTGCAAAATCTCCTCCGGAAAAGGCACTCAGGACCCTTGGCTGTGTGAGGCCCAAATACATTGTGGCAGGGAAAGAGCCCCCAGCATATACCCCCGAGGGACGGTGCCACCTGACGAATTCATTACGCAACATATATGAAAATCTAGTTCACGAACCGCGGCTAGAACTCATTCAATGTATGCTAACCCTATACCAATTTATCACACTTTACAGCGATGAATTAAAGCTGGAAACTACACGTCACAGACAAGCAATTTCTGGGCTGCTACTTGAAAGCAGGCACCAATTTTAACGCAACAGCCAACTGGAACATAAACAAAACAGGTGCCTGAGTCGGCCCACTCGCTCGCTGGACTCTATGCATGTAATTACTCGCATCATAAGTCGTTTTCCAGTGTGACGAATGCGTCGCTGTCGAGTGTAAAGGTTTTATACTTCTTTTTCCTGCCATATTTTATTCATTTATATACCAGAGTGATAAATTTGTCGCCAGTTTCAGGCATTGATATCGATGAGTAATGCGTTCCTCATGATCTATACAAACTTTTCTTTGACCCGGACTGACAAATTTGTCCCAACAAATTTTACTCAAGGTCATCTCTTGCTGGGAAATAGCCGTGAGAAATGAAAACAATAATACAGATTTTCAATTAATCAACTATTGCTTTGTAAAATCTGGACCACTAGACAGTGTAATATATATACAGATGCTAAGTAGCATCCTTACCATTTTCGAGGACGCAAATTAAGTTCTTGAAAATGGATTATCAATGAATTATTAAAATGAATGAAAAAAATAAAATTATTGGTTAGTTAAAGCCACCCTAAACCATCACAAGTTTGATGTTCTAAACGAGAAGAACAAAGAGACATAAGAGACATATTAGTCCGCCCATGGAGATTTGTTTAGCATTGTGAGTATAAAAGGTTTGAGGCTGGAAGTATGATGAAGTAGACCATCGAACCCTGTAATAGCCATTTTTAAGTTTCGGATAAAGTACCAATCCCAATGGGACCATTCAAAAAATCCAAAATTCAAGTTTAATTAGCATAGCTGAGTACATCAACAAAACCAACACTAAATGTTCATCTTAGGGTCAAAATTCAAATTCCACTGTTCTTAAGGTTCAGCGCCTGTACGTATTCAATTTCAGACGAACCTAATTAGTGCTAATTATAGCACTTTCATCAGCATAATTGAGTATATCAACGAAACTTGTGTCAAAATAATAATTGAATTGCCCTGAGTACAGACCATTCATTCTAAAGTGTCAAATGCTGTACCAAGTCCATTTCATAAC
This sequence comes from Parhyale hawaiensis, assembly GCA_001587735.2. Lineage (NCBI taxonomy): Eukaryota > Metazoa > Arthropoda > Malacostraca > Amphipoda > Hyalidae > Parhyale > Parhyale hawaiensis. Next base: position 4,106,365 of record LQNS02000225.1, read on the forward strand.
GGGTTTAGCCTAATGTCAACGTCAGCACCACCCATGATTTAAGGGGATCGACCTGACTCAGGAATAACTTTTTATTAATGATCTGAGAGATCTGAAATTTTGCATGTGTAAAGTTAGTTAGTTAAAGTTAGGAAATTTAAGCCTCCGTTTCCGAGCAGAACGATATCACAGAGGAAAGAGCAAGGGACATTTAGCTTGCCAAGAGAAACGGGGAACCCATGCACTTAGGTGTTCCCATCACACAGGATCAACGCGCATGGGAACAGCAAGTCGGGAAAGAAGAGGAAGAACAGATAAAGCATGTGCATGTAGGAGTATGAAATCGGGAAGGCAGCAAAGTGAGCACGAAAGAGAGGTGTCCCGAAGGCCTAGCTAATGGCTGAGGTAACCTACACGAGCCCTCTGGGGTTGCCTAGCCCCACAACATAGGATGGACGAACATAAACTAACCTAACCTTATGGCCTATGGCCCATCCTATGCCCCTTGAGGGGTCATGTGTATAGAACACGAGCAGAGAAAATGATATTGTTCGTGACACATTTTTGATTTGGGGCATGGAGAACGCGATATTTCAGAGAAAAAGAAAAATTTAGGATAAATTTTCTTGACACATACTCCTCCGTCACGTTTTCACGTAGACAGCCGAGACAGGACTCATTTGATCGAGAAAATTGTGCTCTACATGGTAACAAAAGCATAATTGAGATTGATAGTTTCGTTTTGAAGTAATACTTGATTTATCAAATCGACATTTTTTTCTGATTCAGATATGCATTTTTTCTAACTTAGATATTTAAACAAGCTTTTGTTAGCTTGCAGAGTAACTCTTTTTTTTTCGAATGACCCCTATCTCAATGACGTGGGGGTACTTCGTCAAGCACCCAAGAACATAACTTTTCAGGGAAGCCTCAAGAAGTATAGTTTTCTGCCACAGTCTCACTTCCTCTCCCCCCACTCTGAGAGTTCCAGGCAATACGCTTCGCTAATATTTTAACCGCGTACTCCACACATATAGAGGTGTATCTTAGGCGAATAAAAAGCATTGAATTTTTTTATATGTGGTCATTCTGAAGCAGGTCGATCCCCTCAATAATTTAATTTGCTAGAATGTTTTCTTGGAGTTAAGAACTTGGAGGAAAGCTAGTACGTATCTGGTATATTTACTACAAGGTTAAAAATCACTAGAGCTCCCGCGGTAGGGATAATATTCAAGGAAGTCATTTTTTATGAACGAGGCTAGGGCACAGCCGCATTCCTTCCATGGATTAGCTCTTCAATAATAACATAGGGAAAAATAGAACGCCCCATTCTCCAGACTATCTGCCGAAGTGGAGGCAAATTTGCCGCGGTGGAGAAATTCAACGGCGTCATTTTTTATGACCAGCTCGGCCCAGTTTTTTGACATGGGTCACATCTAGGGCAACCCACCAAACTGCCTACAAAAACTTATGAAGATTGCTCAACTCCTTCGACCACTTATTTGGGTGGACAGTCATACAAACATACAGTATATATTTATATACTTGAATCTTCAGCGAAAACATTATCACCTCTCTCAATTCCTTGGCGGGAGATAAAAATCAACGAATCCTAAGGGGAGCGTTCCTGCGAAAATAAAAAGTTTCCTATTTCTGGACCGATTTGAATGAAATTGGTACCGATATGTAAAATAGAGAGAGAAATTGTTTTGACTCCCGTACTTTTCCATTTTCCCCATAAAAAATGAGTTATTCAAAGAAAACGGGAAAAAGGGGGTCTGGGGAAAACGCATCTCCTTCTACAGTTTTTGAGCTACAGAGATGATTTTACTATCATAAGAAGTGTAATTTGATTGTTTACCAGGGAAATTACTGGAAGTTCTGATTTTCAAAATAGTTTTTGACAATTTTCAAAAAACAAAAAATTTTACTTTTAAGTTCTTCTGCAAAAGTGCGCTGTCACTCATTTCCTAATTCAAAAAGAAAAACCAACAATAATTTCCCTGATAAAAGACCAAATTGCGCTTCTTTTGATACAAAAATCATCTCTGTAGCTCAAAAACTGTACGAGGAGATGCGTTTTAAAGTTGAAAAAATAATTTTTCAGGGTGGCAGGCGGAGCCGTTCTCCCGTTTTCATTGAATAACTCGTTTTCTATGAGAAAAAAAAATGAAAGTAACTGACATGTGACAACACTAACACCCGACTAATGCACGGCAGGCATTATCGAAAATTTAAGGCAAATAGTTGATATCAGATATTTTCTCTAGCAGACATTGATCATTTTCGTAAAGTTTTTCAATTGGGGTTAGCACCTGTAATGTATCTGTACCGAACAGTCGCGATATCTACCAATAGCTCGGAGAAAAAAAAATTAGTTCTAGGTGCCCACTACAAAGTATGGCTCCTAAAGGCTAGCAGAAGATCAAATTTACCTGTATTAAGCGCAGTGTTGATACTTTTCCTTCAGCGGAGGCAAGGGACATCCACAGCTGCACTGTGTATTTCAGCCATTGGGATAGCTGCCGCTAATGGATGGGCCTCGCTTGTGATTTTCTACGAGCGCAAGTCTGTCGATAGAAAATCGTTGGTAAATCCATAATCCATAGGATCGGTAACTCAACAACAAAGAATATTCTAGAGTAAATGCAAATTACTACAAAATGAATAACGTAATTCTTCTAATTATCTGATGAAAATCTGAGTAACAAAGACTTGACAGGAAATCAATTAAGAGGAACTACAGCAACTTTAGAGGAGGCGATGAAAATGTTGGCCATTGATTTCGATACAAGCACTCAAGACGCTTGGAAAACGAATTGCAGCCCGGAGCATCCTTATAAGAACAAAAATTAAATCAAGCGGTAAAAAGAGAACTCAGCCATATAAATATGTAGTACCGAAGGTATAAACAGCAGTAATAACAGCATACAACCCTGCAGCAACCTGAAGTATACATAGCAATTTTTCGCAGTTTATATCGTACTAATATCAACATACCATTCACTATCTAACTGAATGCTCAACTTATTGTGTAATAATATGATGTTGCAGGAGATGAACGACTAGTCCACTGATCATTCAGTTGGCTAGCAATGTAGGAATTAGATGGGTGGTATGCAAATTACTATCCTGAATTGTGCTGAATTACACTTGTGTCACGAAAAGTCCAATAACCGCGCATCAGAACTACGAGCAGCAGCTATAAGTATGAAACCTACAATTACCAACAAGCGAGTTAGAAAGAAACAGCAGAAACAAGAACTGGTGCAACGATACCCGTTGTCCATGAAAGTACTCCCTTACAAAAATGTTACTACCACGCCAGAGATATAAGACTACTCACAATACTGCGTGTGACTGGTTGAACTAGTTTAGAGCACCTACACTTATGCCGAGACCATACTATGCAATCGCAAGCTGAACGTTCGCACATAAGATGAGCAGTGCCGCGGCGGTATAAAATAAAAAGCAGCCAATATACAGGATCAGCGGCGCAGGCAGGCCCCTCAACAACAACAGCCCTGCTCCGTAAAGCTGATGCGAGACGAACAGATTTATAAGACGCACGACATCCATTACAGTTCCTAAGGTCGAGGGAGACAGACAGCGAGGCTTACATTATTCAAATGCCAGACAAGGGAGAAAGAAGATGTCTTTTGAGCATTTCGGGTAAAAAAAAGGGGCGACAGAGATCGCGATGATGCTTCTGGGGGTGTGAGTTTGCTTACAGGAACTGAGAATGTTTTACATATCGGTAAGAAGATGGCTGAAACTTACCGACTTTATAAACATATAAAGGAATCATAACGCTAAACAAGTCGCTGTGTATTTATTAGTTTATCTGCCCCAGTTTTGTTACGCTCAAAGACGAAGCAGTAAGCGTAGTTATAGTGCACCAAATCGTATCTTAAATAAAGTCAAGGTGCTGGGTATGTATTGATATAAGTTGTGGACTAATTCGAAATACTTTGCGCTGTATTTTTTCAAGCACAAGAAGGCTGATTGTCATTTTCTACCAAGTGAAATTCGCACTTTGCAGTTATCTATCACTGAATATCGCGGAGGCGGTACACTGCAGCTGCTGTAAGAAAATCACAACGGCCATTGGCAGTGAAAAGCTGTCCGTGCAATTTCATCGCAGTAATATATTGATGGCAAGGTAGATTAGTAGGAAAAATATCCGAGTAATGCAATTAAAGTTGAAATGCATAAATCAAACACGGTTGTGTTAAGAATCGCAGCAAGAAAATTTGCTCGTATGCGCTGCACGACTATTTACTAGTGAGCGAAACTAACGAGGAACACGATAAGTAACACGTAACACTAAAGTGAACCCTCGATTTAACGGACTAATTGGGAAGAGCCTGTCCGGTAAATGTAAAAGTCCGTTGAATCGCAGTTTTATTACACAGTACCGTATACTGTTGTGCGTAAATAAAACCTACTGTAATAGCGAAGTGTATATCATAACGAGGTTGTGTATCCGTATATAATAATGTATTTATGCTGTACATAGTTGTGCATACAATATGCATGACACCAGTGTGTAGAAATGTGAACTCACCTTGGCAGGAGTGCAGAGACTATGTAGTATATTGCCGTAACAGCATAGTGAGTTCAGAATAGTCAACTATTCCGTGTCCGTTAAATCCAAAATCCATTAAAATCGAGGTTCGCAAATTAAGAGTTTAATGTACTTTGGCAAACAGACAATATTCAATTATGCAAAGTGAAAGCAGCATACACTGCAATCAATTGCTTTCGTGTTAATTTCACGTTGACGATTTACCGGATTCCAAAATACTTCTTAGAGATTTTCTCAAATTACCTACCAACATTGAGAAAATACACATGAAACCTTTACATCGATATTCTCATCTCGAATGTAACTAATATACAGATCCACATACAACCATTTGTAAATGCGATTAATTTTAAGGTACTAAAAAAAAATTATAATACCTATAGAGTGATTGGTTTTACAAACTCTTATAGTCCGTGACAGTTCATTTGGCTAAAAAAAAAAATCTAGCATATGTAACAATGGAACATGACCAGACCATCATTTCCTGGTAAATGAGCATCGCAGAATAAAAAAAAAACTCCTTTGAATACTTCTTCTGTAAATTTTTATCAACAAGCTCTACGACGCGGTTCGCAGTAAATGAAATATGGTACCGAACACCGTGGAGTTTTTCCTTCATCATATTAATACATTAGTATTCGTCAGAATTATTTGATTAGATGAGGTAGTGGACAATGGAGAGACAGAGAAACCCATTCCAAGAGAGGGCTCTGAGTTAGGACTAGTTTCAGTAACTGTATTACATGCAATAGTTTTTGACCTCCGTACAGTCTAGGTAAAGGCAGTATAGGAGAGGAAGGGAACGGAACCTTTAGGGGACACGTCAGAAAAAAAAAGAGGAAGCAACTCAGGAAGCAGTAAGTTAGTATAGAATTGTATAGAACAGAAAGAACAGAACAAAAATTGGCCGTAGCTATAAAAAATGTCAGAAAAGAAAAACTGGCCTGAAAGAAAGAAGTCCTCAAGTCTGGGTCGAGGCCAAGATGACCTACGGAGTCTCCTGGCAATATAACGTTACAGTCACCACAACATGAAATAGGCAAGTCTAACTTGACGGTTTAGTGCTATACATAATAATTGAATGAAAAAGTAGGACTCAATAGCCGCATTACAATGCTCCAGTACCTCGTCAAGTGAGCAGTAAATCAAATAAGGCACTCAACACCTTAGACTTTCTTTACCGGCAACGTAGTCAATTGCTTTCTTAATCCTTACAGCTTATGGTGAGGTGTAAGACACGTTATGTGACCGTGAATATAGCAGATATCACCACTCTTCTATAACTAGCTATATAGAACACACACGAAGACGATGAAAAGAAGGCAGAGTCAGCCAGCTACTTTGTTAGAGGTACCGTAATAAGTTTCTCAATGATGTGTTAGGAAATTAACCATGATGGAGCCCCCATAGTTTGTGACAGTTTCAGCGAGCTAAGCTTATCGCATTAACTGTGACTTGTCCGAGGTTTTAGGCACAAGCGTTGGTTTCGCTACATAGAAATCGTTCGAAAACGATGACACCAATAACGTCGTTTCAAACGAAAAGCAAGCAACACTGGACGACATGGGGGCAACCAATTAAAGCCTAAATCTTATATTACTTTCTTGTAGCAACAGCACTGTTATGTTCTCAATTTCAAATGGAGCGGACGAACGCGAATAAGACGACGCAGCGAACAGACCTGCTGTCATACGGCACAGTAAACGAGGATTAAAAATACCAACAGACAGTACATTTGCAGCGAATAGATACGTATGACCTGCTGTAATAAAGGCCGCATCAGAAAATTCACTGTCACCAATCGCAGCAAAGGTGAAGAGCTTGCAATAAGAATTAGAGAGGAATAAAAAGCTCGGAAGGTTGAGTATCAGCTCAGTTTCAGGCGGCCCTGATGACGGATGCAGAGCGGAGAGTTCATTACGCGACACAAAGTCGATTTGCTTTTGAAAGGGCCAGGAAATTAATGGGCACTCGAGGCTTTGGTGAGTTGGCGTGAGGGAAACATACTCAGCTGAGCGCACTCAAGGGAGGTGAGTACTTGGGTCGGTAATTCTGTGAGGCAATCTTGGCCTCCCCTTGGTAGAGAGGCGTACACAGATTACCAACATTTGCGGTTGGGAATTTGCTTCTCATAAGACTATGTTTAAACATGCTCATGGGAAACACTTTTACACGGTAATTAGAACTCGTTGATATGTTGGCTAGTGAGCGTACACAAACACAGGCAGCATTTTTAAATTAACTTCTGAACCGGGCTGGAGAAATATTCAGAGATAAAAACAAATCACAGTTTTTGAGAATAAGAAATAATAGATGCTCGTATCTAAAAAAAAATCGTAAACAGCGACCGAGTCAAACTTAATATTGAAAATAATTATGAAGATCATTAAATGACGTTAGAAGAACATTTTCGCAATACTTTCAAGGTTGTCGTACCAAATTACTCGCTGTAAGAATTCTACTACACACAAGCGTCCAGCATAGGTCTTACTGACATGGTCTGTCTGAAGGCAGCAAATGCACGAGGTTGTTCTCACACAAAACAACGGACATGGCAACAAAAGCGGGAAAATATGAAAAACCCAACAAAACATCATCAGTAGGAGAATGAAATGGAAGGGAGATGAGCAAGACAGCCTGATATCTCAGAGGCCTAGCTAAGGCGCAAGTAACCTCAACGTTTCCCTGGATGCTCAACTCAACATAACATAGGATGGGCGAACCTAACTAACCTAACCCTATGGCCCATCCAATGCTCACGGAGAGATGAACTGGGAACAATTCGGAAACAAAGCAAAAATTAACTAGTCGTTGGGGGTTATTTATCGATATACGTTCCAGCTGTCGTATTTTTACAAACAAAGGCACAATCACTAGCATAAATTGAATAGAAAACAGATGCCCCAAGCAGACGTGTTAACAACATTGATGATAATAATAACTGGATGACAACACGCCGCGTCAATAATTCCCTGCTGTTCACGACTCGCTGAGGGGAAGCGGAAGCTGCGCTGTGTTAGCGACAGAGCAGGACTCTACTTTTGTGTCGGCGCCTCCTCGTGACTAAACGCTGTCCGAAGTTTACCGGCTCTTAGACTTTATTGTGGAGATTGCGCTATACTGCGGACTGTCAATAGCCGAGAAGGGCTCTATTTTTGCGTTAGCCCTTTAAAAATCCATGATTGAAGGGAAATAATTCATATGAAGGACTTTAATAGTGAAGGACGGAAGCCCTTGATCTTTGGCGAACCTGACATTGGACCCCGGCTCGGCATAATCGCAAGTCGCTAAACGATCTTACCGAATGGAGTCTTTATTAAAGACATTAGTTCTCAAGAAAAAAGTTTCACAGAAGAACAGAGAGAAATTTGGGGGTTAAATTTTTAGTCGAGTCACTGGCAATTTTGTAGTTATTGGGCTGACAACACCAACTATTATTTGGATATTAGTGGTCACATTTTTGGCCTTTTTTGGCATTACTGATCGGGCAGTTTTTGCAATTGGTCGTAGTTCAATTTGGCTATTTTCTTTTTCTAACTAAGTGCTAACATGGACCTCTGACTTGATATCTTATAAAACGATGCACATATACATCGGCAAATGACCAAGTTTAAACAGTAATATTGCAGTGCATTCAATACAATTAGAGAAGCAATGATTTCATTTTGAATAATCAAGTTTCAGTTAAAAAAAAAGCCCGAAGTGCGAAAAGCATCATCTCCTTAATAAGCAAAAAACAGCATTATTAAATAGCAAGCCAGAAATATACGAGCATCAAAGCAACTATCAAATTAAAGTAAGGATAATAAGTGTGCCTCAGTTATTAGACGTCAGTACTTTTTACCCCTTTAGCTTTCTTCTGAAGGGAAACTCCGACGGAAAACATCTATGATCGAAAAGAATTTCTGGCATCAGTAAGCTACCGTATATGGGAACCAATACATTATAGACCCCATTTCCCGCAACGTCGTAGGCATTGAACAGCCCACGTAATTTCATCACCAACAGGCATCTATCTATCTATCTATCTATCTATCTATCTATATTATACTAAAAGTCTGTGAACCGGTCTTGCTTGTGTCTTGCTTG
>LQNS02000225.1:4136014-4161052 GCA_001587735.2 Parhyale hawaiensis
TACCGTTCTATGACGCTCTTATTACTTTCTGATGAGTTGAAATGTGCGGTACCGTTCTACGACGCTCTTATTACTTTCTGGTGAGTTGAAATGTGCGGTACCGTTCTATGACGCTCTTATTACTTTCTGATGAGTTGAAATGTGCGGTACCGTTCTATGACGCTCTTAGTACTTTCTGATGAGTTGAAATGTGCGGTACCGTTCTATGACGCTCTTAGTACTTTCTTGTGAGTTGAAGTGTGCGGTACCGTTCTATGACGCTCTTAGTACTTTCTGATGAGTTGAAATGTGCGGTACCGTTCGTTCCTGTGTCCATTGCGCCTTAGCTGCACTTTGATCAACTTGGCGTCGCTTTAAATCTTTACATTCGGTTAACTTCACCGTACTGAGTAAAGTTAATAGAATTAAATCCTTTTTTGTTCGTTGCATGCTCGTGTGCGTTAACGAGCAGTAAGCGCTTGCTAATACGCATCAGCGGTTCACATTAACTGACGATGACTTTGTCAATTGAATAATTAAACTGCGACATCATTTTAAACTTGAATTATACTGTGCAGCATACACATTATTTTTAGTACAGTACAGCCAACGGCCGCAGTGAACTCCGGCTGGATCTACGTGTTGCGTGGTAACTTTTGATACCAGCCGTCTCGTGGAGACAGCATGAAGTTTCTTCGAGATGCAGTTTGTATAATTATGAACGGCTCTGGCTTTTGCCCATCAGTCCCGGCGAAGTAGTACTATTCTGTGATCCAAAGAGAGAAAAAAAACAAGGGACATAAAGAATGCCAAGCCAAACGTGGAACCCATTTGCGAGTGAACGCGCATGGGAACAGCAAGTCGGGAAACAAGAAGAACAGACCAAAGCATTATCAGTAGGAGTATGAAGATGGAAGGAGTGCCGGCGAAGGAAGAGAGGCGCTGGACTATTTTTCTAGAAAAGTTCAAGAGTTGTCTGCACGTCTTGAAATTCTTTTCACGTTAAACACAACACTCTATAGTGTATGGGTTCAATATTTTTTATCGACATGCTATATATCTCTTGTTCGTTCCTCTGTGGCATCGTCTTCGTTGCGGAAATAGAGGCTTAAACCACTGACTGCAACAGACTCGAATCTTTGTATTGACATTGTATCAAATTACGAGCGTTATCGTTACAAGCGTAGGTCAATGTAGCCTTTCTAAAATTCCGTCGAAGTATTTAAGCTTCTTTTCATATCACTGTTGTAGGACCCTGAAATTATGGGGAAATATTAACTCATCCATATATCATTGTGTTTAAAAAGCGAAATGTGCTGAGAGAAGCTGAATCAAGAAGGAAGTTACATCCAATTGCTGAGATGGTGCAGGGGCCTGTAAATTAATCACCGGTATCCAGTGATAAATGCATCGTCTGGTAAATTCATCGTATATATAGTTAATTCATGAAATGATAAATTCATCGGCTCGTGAATTTATCGCTTGCTGAATTCATTGGTTGGTGAATTTATTACTTGGTAAATTCTTCATGTGGTGAACACATTCCCTAGCACATTGATCATAGTAAATTTACTAGAGAAGAAGGGCAAAAGGACAGGAGTCTGTTGACAAAGACCGGGAACACAAGGCCCTAGCAGCGCACAAACGGTTGGCAAGGCGATGTCTCAAATATTATTAATTTGTGTAGTTTGTGACAGCTGAGGTCACGAGTAACAAATAAAACCATTCTGAAAGGTATGAAATTCTTGAGATGGAAGTTGAGTGATTGGTAATTGTGGCAGTCCAAACTTACGACAGGAAGCACTAAAGTACAAACTCCCATCTTAAACTTTGATTTTAGAGATCAAACATTATATTTACCGCCGGGCATCTCAAACTGTGAATATCTTGACAAACTAAAATAAAAAATCTATGCTGCAAGACGGAAATATTGTATAAAAGGGGGATTTATTTTGCTTTCGTTGTACAACATGCAGATCCGACTTATTTTCAAGCGTAAAAGAATACTGTTTATCATGAGTAAAGCAAATATTATATCTGGGAAACAACGTCAGAGATAATATTTTATATTATTATTGGTTCTATTTCATTCTTTGCAGTGGCCTTAATTATATCGCTAAAACGGTGAAATGCTAAATTCCTCGGCTAATAAAGCATATAATGAATTTAGAACACGTATAATGAATTTGAATAATTGCGAAACCCATTCTTATAACTCTCGTGTAAAAAGCTACCTTGCAGCAAGAAATATGCCCGTTTGAAACAGACACAAACTACTTACACCACGCCGGGCTCCTACTGCCGTGGCGCCGCAATATACAACACATAAACAGCGTCTATAAGCTCAGGTGAAGCGGGCGATGTGCGCTAAACCACATCGGCTTTAACCGTAACGAAGAATAAAGGAAGTAGTCGCTCGCGCACGCTCGCTATTAAAGCGTATCTATCTGTTAAGCCCGCCAGGACGTACGTCAAGCCCATAGCTTCCGGCATGATATGTGTACCCTGTACGCCAGCCATGACGTGCTCCCGTACCTCATGCCATTATATTTGGTATACACCGATTACGGTGTACGCGTTTCGTCCAGCACGACGTGTTCCTATGCTTCATACTAACTTCGGTATATTTACATACTGCTGCATATGTGATACGATCCAACAAACGGTGAAAAAGCTCGAGCGAGAGGCACAACGGCAGTTTCCGCACGACTGTCGTGTAGTCCAGGATGCTCAGCATTACCACGATCATGAAGTATTTTGCCAATGATCGAAATGAAATAATGGCACACGAATGCAAAGAAATTTTCAGGATTGTTTTGGTGCGCAAAGAAAGCAAATCAACATTAAAAGTAAAGTCAACTTTGACCGCACCCTCCACTGAGAAACCCACGCGCACTGGTTCAAGCTGCAGATATAGGCCAACTGGCCCCAGAGGAGTCAGTACAGCTGCAGCCGACGCCGGGTCGCTAAGAACTATGGTACAATTTAGCGGAAGGTTCAACCACCCGCCATCCCCCACCCTAAGGTAGGTACTCTCAAGATAGCTATACACGCCTAGCAAATTCGTTGATTAAGCACGCCGAACGCCATGACAAAGATCGCTTGCCTGGCTTGGAGATCGTTTCCGTTACCGTCAGCAAAACTGTGCAACACGCAAGGTCCGCAGCTACGGTCAGTAAGGAAGTTGCTCACTCATAGTAACACAAGCAACTAGTGCACTATTAATAACTGCTAGAACACGATCTCTGCGCTGTCGCAGACTCTCGCATACCCACAGCTAATACTGGTGAGGTGATTTCAGTGATATGCGCTGTGTTTCGCGTTGGGACAATATATTACATTAGATTAGATAGGCGGCAGTAGACGAACCAATAAGCCCATTCCCAAAGAGACACCGGAACTTACGCCCCGGCACTCTATGAGCTATTGCCATTATGTTAGTAGGATATAGAGGACTGGAGAAAAAGAGAAAAAAGGGGGGAAAGAGTCCCTGCCAGAGAGACGATCATGAATGCATGCAAGCACGATCACGAGCCGCTGACATGCGGAGCTTAGACACATCAAACTGTGTAGTTGGAGCGGGAGAGAGAAGAAGACGGATTAAGGTGGCCTCGGAAGCTTTGGCCGTTAAGCGTTCACGACTCCTGGAGGAGTTCGTAGCTGTGGAAGATGTCTCTCCCAATGTATGTCAAGACGATTTTTAAACGCGTTCACTGTCTAACAACATCGGAAGGGCGTCTATTCAAAATGCTGACCATGAAATACGGAAAGAACTGTTGACTTAAGGTCGTTCTTCGAGCTTTATGCTTGAGTTTTTGACTGTTGTTTCACAAGCGATCATTGAGGTCTCTTTCAAAGAGCCCCGTTGTAGGTACGTTGTTGAAGCCATTCAAATACTTGAATGTTTTTTTATTAGTTGCCCCCTGAGTCGTCTTTGCTCGAGAGAGATCAGACCCAGTTCTTTTAGGCGACATTCATAGGGCTTATTTCGCAGCTGAGGTATAAATTTCGTTGAACTGCGTTGGACTCTTTCCATGTTATCGATATCTTTGTACAGATGTGGCGACCAGAATTGGACAGCAAATTCTAAGTGTGGCCGCACTAACACCTTGTATAAGGGTATGATGATGTCCTTGGACTTGTATTCAAAATCTCTGGTGATGAATCCCAGTACTCTGCCTGCAATTGTGTTGTACTGGTGACGTGGTTTGTGTTATAGTGATAACACTGTGGAGCTCTACTCGCGTCTACCTCCAAGAAAACATATATCATTCCAGGCCTTTCAGACGCCTGTTGGGGAGGTTGTGCTATGCTGCAGGTCGTCCGCTTCCGCGTGGACTCCAGTCAACATTGATGATGCAGTCCCTAGGTTGGGTGCACTATTCGTATACGCATATGCATAAATAAAACTAGCAACGTGATACCTGCGATGCGTGAAATATAACGCCATGCCTTTCGTAGAAGACGCGACGCGAGCGGAAGTTTGCTTACGATCATATAATGCGCGGCCTGATCGCTACACGACACGCACGGTCACCAGCAGTCGTAGCACTTGCACATACCACTACACCCCGCAACTCGCCACCTTAAAGTAAGAACTGTTACCGTCAATGCTGGCTAATTTGTTAAATCAACTTACGACAGCTCGGCTGCCTTTGAAGTTCTCTGCGAATGCTGATACTCTCCGTTTCATTTCAGGCGAGTCAACAGCATCAAGTCCCCAGACTTACTTATTTTCTATTGGGGACACGCGCCTATTTTTTCTTCAGAAAGGCAGCACTGGAATTCATTATTCTGTACAGACGAGCCGGCGCTTTATATTTACAGACTCATAGACGTAGAATTATTACTGGTTAATGATAAACGAATGTTACTCAGAAAAAGAAAAAGGCATGTTTCTGGTATACACAAAGGGAGAAGACACGATATATTAAAGTTAAAATGCTTCACTAAAGCGATTTTTTAAGAGCGAGAAATGCGCGCTTTGAGGTGTAAATTATTGAGCAGCACCGTTATTCACACAGCAGAAAATGAACTTTGTAATTCACAGAGAGAATTAATTTGCCACATAAAAATGAGCAACTACCTGAAATTAAAAGCAGGAAGGCACACAGAGCGCGGCTGTCGGGTAATATAATCTAAATTAAGAAATTACACTATTTATTACGGCACTTTAAACGTCTACTCACCGTATCAATGTTCGAGCAGAGGTTATGAAAGAGACGTTTAGCAACGACAGAAATGGCAAAGCTTGGCAGTCGAAGCACAAGGCTGGAGGGAAGCTTGTAAATCAAAGTGGGTCCACAGAGCACACTACAACGAAGGCCTGACTAAAAGCAAAGCTATACTCTGGATACTTAGGAGCATAATTTCCACTAAAGGAGAATGGGCGAGCCTAACTATCCTGGTGCTTTGGAATCATTGCTCATCAAACTATACAGCGCAACTTTGATATACGATCTACAGGGACGCTAGATAGGTTTAGTTATATTAGGTAACCTTGCGTGAACTAACTAGACCTGACGTAACTTATGTGACGCAACTTAATATGGCCCAGCTTGGCCTGACCCAACGTCACCTGACCCGAACCAAATTGACCTGAGTCAACTTGATTCAACACAATTTGATTCGACTCAATTTGATTCGACTTGACCTGATCTTATCCAACTTCAACTGACCCAAGTTTATATGACTTAACTTATCTAGTTTAGCTTAACTTAACCTAGCAACTTAGCTTATCGTCGTCTTACCTAACCTGGGGCAACCAAACGTTGGCTTAGCTTACGAATCGTTTGGTTAAGGTTCAGAAAAGTAGGCTAAGGGCATGTTAGGCCATTTTAAAGTAACATAAAGTTAGGCTCAGTTAGGTTAAGCAAGGAGAGGTTAGGTGAAGCAATTGACATACACTAGCAGCACCAGACTTTAGGAAATGAATGACATCGGCTACCAGAAACCATCGTTCGTATCATCCTAGAAGCGCAACACACATTCTCTACGAAAATGAACGGTATGAAATTAGCTTCTTTTCCGTTATAATTGGCCAACAAATGTTAAACACAGCTTAGCAATAATCAAGATAAACTCCATTCATTAAGCTGCAAGTTCCATTATAATGTAATTTGCTCATACAGTATTTCGTAGCTATCTTCATCTTCATGGCAAAAGCGTCGATACGGCTGGTCGACTGCAATAACTTAAAACAAAATGACATGAACCAGATGGTCATTTGTACACCGTTGCGCTTACATTATTCGTGTACCTTATTGTTGCGCACCTTCCGTAGGTTCTTCCACGCGTTGCAGCTCTGCCTCGAATTATACGCTATTGGAGTCAGGTTTTATTCCAAAGCTTACGTTAATGTTTACAGTTCATGCGTGATATATTGCTTACATGGGACTAAATATCGAAGTTGTTAACGCCCAGTTTAGCAGGGTACGTTCATCTATCAAGCGCATTCGCAGGCTTGTTTATACCTATTTAACAAAATTGATAATACTATGTTATATCTATTGGTCGGTACAGTAGGCCTAAATGTACATAACAGGCTATATTGTATGAACATGCTCTGCATGCTTCATTTTAGCAGCAAACCAGAAAACTTCGCGCAGTGTTTAAGGTGCATCGTTTAAACCGAAAAAAAACATGTATCTACAGAGAATGTACTTAAAAGAAGGAACTTTTAAGAGGCGTCTAATTAAATTTATTATCGAAAATATAAACTTACAGCAACATGGATTTCCCTGTGCGTAAAAGCTGTACACGTTGGATCTGCATACCCTACATACTACCTTCTCTCCATTGTGTGCACCACATTAACCTTTCCTCTCGTAAGTTGCCGAGCCACCAAGGATCCCTCCACATTTCAGTGCACATTTCTCTGCGGGCGGCGCGCGATTACTCACGCAAAGCTTCTTACCAGCGCATAATGAGGCCCTGACGCACTGCTTTGCTGGCCCAATGCTACAGTTTCTTGCCCTGCTACACTGTATCATGGCTGTGAGGCTCTTTAGCAAGGGCCAAGATGAAAGACTTGGGGTGCCACAAAAGCCAGGTTCATGTTGTGGGGGACTCGATGCTGTATATGTAGCCGGGGCCTACCATTTGCATGCAACTAGACTACCACCAGCTACCCACATTTGTGCGAATTATGTTATTAATTAGGTCAACAGAGGTTAAAAGGTCACCGATTTTTGTGCAAATTCAAAATCTGACATCTAAGTGTAAAAATGCTCCTGGAATCTCTGAAATTGGGAATAATTTAACTAGGAGCCTTAGTATGTTCCAAAGACATCTCTTTGCATACTTAGTTTGCTAGTATACAATTATTTTCCAAACCGTTGCCTCTGTAGTAAACGAGAAAAAGTTAAAATATGAATTTTGTAGCGGTCAAGTTATAAATAATTATGAGCAACATATACCACAATAATTCATCAGCAACGATGAGATTGAGTCTAAAATAACAATTTTAAACTATTATAACCTTGGTGTACTCATACTATTCACATTAGCTTCATAATATAGGTTTAGAAATGGCAAAGTCGCATTCCTGGCCATCCAGTTAATTCAGTGATCCGACGACCAATGTCATAACGTGAATGAGTCATTCTCTGAATAAAACCTTCTTCAGGCCATTGTTTTTTTTTTCAGTGCTGAAGCTCCTTCAGTCAAAAGAGACGAAACAAACTCAGTAGTGACATCTATCGCCACTAAGTTAATAAGATGAAAACCAACCATTAACAAATGAAGATTGTCCAATCAAATCTCAGTCATGCTATTTTCATATTTGCTAGCTACTTGACATTTGACAGCTCATTCAGTAGAACGGTAGTCATATGTGTAAACATTGATTTTAATAGGTAAGTAACACTTTTTATTAATTATATTGCTTGGGAACTCACTTATCATGAAGGTCAAGTGCCCAATACATTTCCTGTATTGGTTAACAGCACTGCAGGTATGTGCCAAATGTGCTAGTTTGCCTATGTATCTATTGGACTAAACTAGCCAGGTATTTTGTATGAGCTTTGTATGCCTACATTTATGTGTAGGCCTATTCAACAAGTATTGGATTGTTATATTTATTTACTAATTACGGTTCAACATATGCTAACTTAATTGAATCTCTTGAATGACTTTCATATGCCTCCGGTAGCTGATGTTGCTCTGTACATGAATTATAATGCCTCTATTGTATGGTGGCAAATGAATTTCATCCGTTTAATGAAGTGAAAATAAACAATAGCAAGTGCTTGCCGTGTAACTCTGACTTTTAATGGTTCCACTTATCAAACATGTCTCACTGGGAAATGTTCACGGGTTTACTCTTGATAGCTCTTGTTATTATTGACAGTGACTACTAGTTCTCATCTTTGCTTATTTCAGGTAGACTGACATAAACAGAATGCCGTAGAGAAAAAGAAAGGCCACCAGCACCCGTCAGTAACAACATTCGTATCATTTATGACATTGCAGCAATCAAACTGCACTCTGTTCATTTTTCTGATCTACCAAATCCCCAGGAACGATTCAACTGAATCTACACGTTAGAAGTAGCCGACAGTCTCAACTGCTAGGGATGGCACATTGTCGCTACAAAATTTTCTGTGTATTGTAAAATTTTGACTTTTTTTCGTTTACCACAGAGTCAGCAGTTTGGAAAATAATTGCATATTAGCGGACTAAATATGCAAAGGAATATCTTTGGAACATACTGTAGGCTTCTAGTTGAAGTATTCCCAATTTCAGAGCTTCCGGAAGCATTTAAAGACTCAGATGTCAAATTTTGAATTTTTACAAAAATCAGTGACCTTTTGACCTTTGTTGGCATTTTTTTCAAAATAATTCGCACGAATGCCATATCAACTTATAGAGTGATTTAGGACGAACATTTTAAGGGGCCATTCAGTTTCCTATGACCACCCAGTCCAGAATTTTTATGTCAATTTAGGTTTCTTCCACCCCCAAAAAGCAGTAGCAATATTGGGGTACACATTTAACTTCAAAGCCATAGGAATACTATTGTATCTCTAAATTTTCAATGGTAACACGAAAAAATGAAAATATAGCTCACATACTACCATTTACATGCGGTTTCATCAGTTCTAGGGGGCGGGTGCAAGGTGAGCCCATTCAGCCCACGGACTAACGTAACTGGGAGTTACAGACGATGTAAGATACGGCTACGGACAAATCCTGGTTACGCATCCTCAACAAACAAAATCCGATCTAAGGCTGAATTAAACTATTATTGATATTATTACCTCCATCTCCGCCCAGAAGGTTTTGATTTTATCGAGTTTGTCAGTTGTCTGTTCGTTTATATGTCACCAAAAGAATTCATAAAATTACGAGCGGATCTCTATGAAATTTATAGAGAATGTTAGGCATGTTAATAGATAATTAATTTGGTGAAGATCTGTGCAACCGTTTTTGGTAACATAACTCACAGTTATGAACGGACCTTCATGATTCATGATATATGCAGTAATTGTTGGGAATGTTACGAAAAGTAAATGACCAAATTTTTGTGATGAACAGTCAGTCTGTTTGGTTGTCCCCATGCTTGTTTTATGTTTGTCAGAACATAACCCAGAATATGATATTTTCAGGAATTGTTCGACATGTCAAAAAACACAAATGTCCAATTTTGGTTATGATCGGTTCATCTATCTGGGTGTTTAAGTAACCGTATATGGTGTTCTTAGTGTTCGTTAGAACGATTAATAATTCAAGAAGACAGGAGCTGTTATTAATGTCGAAGGGCACAACTGACCGAATTTTAGTGATATAAAAGAAATCCTGGTGTCAGGACCAATTTGAATTTATTGTTAAGATTGCCTTGCTTGGCGTAGGTATGCACTCTCAGAGTGTCCTAGTTACTATTATATGTAGATCTAATTTAAGCCTCCCTACTGAATTAAACTACAAAACAAGTAGCAGTGCTGCACAAAAGACCAAGCTTAAACTAAGTTACGCCTACGATGTCTGAAAATATACTATATCTTGACCCAGTTTTGAGTTTCAAAAACGTTTTATGAGCCTCGTGGGACAGACTCGGACACCCTCGGCAGGGGTATAAGCAACCCACCGAGGGAAGCCCTGTTCTGTGAAAAAGAGAGCGGCTGCCCAAGTTAAATACCAGGGGCTTAGTACGTAAGACTGCGGGGCCGCTGGCGTGCCTGTGCCTCCTATATCGCGGGCGGCGGGGGAGATTTGCTGCGTATGATAATATACAACGGAGGCCTAGTGCGGCGGGTACCGCGAGTTGTGGGCGTCGCTGTTCTTGCTCAGATATAAACTTTTCCGCCCAGCGCAACGCCAAGTTTGCATAAAAGAGGCAGTTTTATCTAAGATATGTTTTCTGGATCAAAAAGAATATGGCTGAAAAATTACAGTGGCACCAACTTACTCTGAGTATGGCATGCGACTATAGGGCCGGTATCGGAACTGGCCCTGAATAGCGGAATCGTCGTGTTTTCCATGGCACAGATACGGGATTTACCTTTGTCCAATCACTGGATTTTTCATGGCTCAAATAAATGAATTATTATGGTCTAAATACGGGGATATTTATGGTTTAAATACGGGATTCTCTATGGTCCATAAACGGTATATCCCGTAGCCATATATGGGATTTTCTATAGTCCAAACGCGGCTCATTCTATGGTCCAAATACGAGATTAAAAGATACATAATAAATGGTCCATATTACTGATAATCCGCCGGCTGCATTTACCAATTACATGCGAAGAAAATGTCACTTTTGGAAAAAAGAATCACTAGCAAATTGGGGTGAAGTAAGCGTCGAAACCGTGGAAAATATTAAACTCTTTATTACTGGAGTACATTTCGATTTGGACAATTCAGGAGAGTAACTTGTCACAAGCCGCTCCTGGCTGTATTGTAGGTACAGCCTGCATTAGTGAATCAGAAGGTGGCAGTGCAGGGAACAGTAAGGATCTGTACCGACAAGCTGCATGCCTGTCCCGGTTTCTCAGTGTACCTCCAAAACGCTGGAGTAGTGGTGGTGGTAGGTTATGCTGTGCTGCAGGTGTGCCTTGCCGGTCAGTGCAGGTCTCACCAGCAGGCCGTGAGAGCGTCCAGACGGAGTCCATTGCTCTAAGTTAAAACTCTGTTTTTCACATACAAACTGTGTTTGAATTTTAGTGCTCGCTGTATCATCACCAATTTCATAATCTTTTTCTGGCTAAATTTTCTTTTGCACTTACATGTACACGGGTTGACCAGTTATGTCATTAACTACGTATCATTCTTATGGTGTATGCAACGACATTTTAGGCAAAAATAATACGCATTTTCCAAGCTGATATAAGTACAAAGTTACACTTCGTTCTCGTAACAAACTAATCTAAAACCCGACTTGGAAACGCGCCAACTTTATTATCAGAAAGAAAATAAATAATATAAACACAGGATTCACATATCAACTTCAATTTCAAGCTTGAAAGCACGTGTATCTTGTTTTATGATTGTCATCAACTCGAAATCTCACGAGCCAGAGACCACTTCTTATCATCCCTATTTCCCAAAAACACAACTAGTCGTTCGCTCTATGGGCAAAGAGACTTGGAAAAAATCCGTTAAATTTAATGCTACAGCTATAATATGAATTAACAGCATCGTGCCAATAACACTGGTGCAAGACATACCCTGATGTCGAAGAACATCAACACTATTGAGGAAAACTGATGTCCTGAAGATGTAAAAACTCAGAAAGCTTCGTGGCGTAAGACCTGCGTTGGGGGAGGAGAGAGGGGAGGAACTGAAAGTGCTGAGTCAGGAGGCACAAATTCAACGCCGTCATTTTTGATAGCCAGCTTACTGTAGAGTTTTGATATTTTTTACGTCTAGGTCAACCCACCAGACTAACAGAAAAAGATTGTAACGATGGCTCAGCTCCTACCTCTTTTTGGGTGGACAGACACAAAGAAACAAACAAACATACAGACGTACAACGGTAAACGAAAACCGCATCACCACTCTTCGCTCCACTCGAGGGCGATAATTACGAAACACGGTTTATGATGCACTTATTATTAGCTAGCTACTTTATAACTTCTACGGTCAGACTATTTTAGCCTCTCGACGGACCAAACTCTCGGAGACCGAAGAACATTTACAACTAAAATTTAAATAATTAACGTCTAGCTCTGTAAAGACTAAAGAACCTGCATTGATATCTATATTAGATTTCAATTTATCAAAATTAATTTCCTACTTGCAATCAAATAATCCCACAGCCCAGGGACTATTACCTTAAAAGAGGAAAAAATCACAAAGAGCCCAATTGAACATATCTAGCGCACATATTTACCTACTGCATAACTAAAAAAACAAGATTAGCAATCATTTAAAACATAAATTTTCTACTTAAATTAAGATAAATCAATTTTTCATCAACACTGGATAAGCACATCACAGGTCAAGGAGCATTTACCAATGGCTCTCTTCATGCTTTACAAATTCCAGGTAATTTCTCAGGGCACAAGTGAAGAAACTGGGTTTTAATCCATTTATCAAGAACGCTTTGTTGCTTCAAATATGATAAACAGCCAACTATCACATTGGATTAAAGCCAAGGGGCCAAAAAGTCGATCATTAAAATCAGCCTCTACACTGCAAAATAAAAACAGCTAGTCACTGCAAGGTATTTAATTCACTTTATCAGCATCAGTATCACTGGCGACTCACAACACCAAACACTTTCTGGCCCCCATTAACGTTGGATCAACACCTCAGGGGCCAAGGAACATTCATCAATATCAATCTCTCTATTTTTGCACGGTTGAAGGTGAAGCGACGGCGTTAAGAGGCACAAACAGGCTAATTAGACCGAGACTCCTGTCAAGGGCGATACTTAGCACGGACAAAAGAGGGCTGTAAAGGGGAGCTATTCGTCAGAGGTTAAAATCTCCTCTCAAAAAGCCACTCAAAACACCGGCAAAACAAAGTCATTCTGGAAGCTGAAGACGCGCTCCGCAAACACCCAGGAAAGGCAACGCTGAGTTTCAGAAAATTTCGCTTTTTAATATCCTGACGAGATGAGCGACTTTAAAAATTCACTTACGCTCCTTACTGAGCATTAACAGAGAGTGAGGCGCCGGCCAAAATTTCGAGAAAAACATTGTTTTCAAGAGATAAAAAGGAAAATTACCTTTTAAACTTTTTTATTTTTAGAACAAGTATTGGCATGACGTGAAACCTAACCCCTAACTGAGGAATCTTTTCATCAATTATAAAAATAGAACATATAAAAGTAAAACCAGGGAATTTTTATATTTTCCTAGTTTTACCAGAGCACAAAGCAAATGTTATCAGAGGCCTTATTGCAAAAGTGAAGAAAAATGGTCATAGCAACGAAAAATACAATAACAAATTATAAAAAGTTTTTTCACAATGTGCTTAGAATTATACAAACAAGATAGTAGCAATGCAAATTAAAGGAGGAAACTATAGAAATAAACTATAAAATTAGACAATACATACCTACCGAATCAGAGAAAATTACTTTTCTTGAATATTACTTATAATTTCGCAAAAACCAAAAACAAAATGTAGAATGAATTTTTATGAAAGTTTATGGTAAACAGAGAGAGAGAGAGAGAGAGTGATAAAAACAGACAAATAAAAGATTTTTCAAAAATGTTTGCTCTATATTGAGACAGTGTTGGTTTACGTCTAACGGAGTTAATATCAATAACATGATATTAATTTTATGGAAGACGATAAGCACTGGAAGGTTGAGGCAGAGATTATATCTTGATCAAAAGTTAATTCTATTCCGCATCACAGAATATTTTCAGTAATTTTGCTTAACCAAACCGTACGAGCTTAAACGCTCCTTTCCCCTACTCAGTTTCTGAGGAATATGAAGCTCTATCGGTCGCCAGTACCCCACCACTACATTAGTATCGAATACTCTGTCTCTACTCTCCAGTATATCGAGCAGACACAATACACATGGAATGGCGTTGGTAAGACCAACTGGACCTTGTCCAAACAGCCTCAAGGTACTAAAGGCGCAAGGCAGTGTACTTCAGAACACCACACTGACAGTTGGGATCGCTTGACAGTGGCAATAAATGAAGTACACGAATATACTTGAGAGTACGGAGGAACGCAGGTGCGTCACACGTTCGAAACAAATTGAGATTTTACTAATTCTTGTTACGGGCAACTCATTGATTGATAATTTTGATTAAATATAACAAGTTAGAACCCCTCGTCACCCGCGGTGGGGACAAATTCAACGCCGTCATCTTTGATGGACAGCCAACTCCAGATTTTTGGCATTTTTCACATCTCAGTCAACCCACCTGACTGAAAAATTAATATTATGACTCATCTCTTTTCCCCTAGTTTTGGGTGGACAGACAACAAAAGTCAACGCCGTCATTTTTGATGGCCAGCCTATGCCTACTCTAGAGTTTTGGCATTTTTCACAGCTAGGTCAACCCACCTGAATCTCTGCAAAAAAATTGTTCATATTGCTCAACTCCTCCCTCTTTTTGGGTGGACAGTCAACGAAAACATTATCACCTCTCTTCGCTTCGCTAGCAGGTGATATAAAGGGCATAGGTACAACAGGGTAAACTGTTGGTGGTGCATAAGGCCATAGGTACAACAAGGTAAACTGTTGGTGGTGCATAAGGGCATAGGTACAACAGGGTAAACTGTTGGTGGTGCACGAGCACAATATATGGCCAACTTGAACTGGCTGACGTGCAGCAGGAAGCGTAACTAAATATACGAAATAAACCCTCAAGTTTAGGCTTGTATGAACAAACAAGAATTTTATTGCAATTTTGTACTAAAAGGATTTTTATTCTATGGGGTGATCTACTGAATTTTGGGAGTCGTGAAAGTTAAAACCGTACTTTTCTCACTACTGCTCGTACTATTAGCTGGCACCTAATAATTATAGTACTATAATCTGATCACCTAGCATGATCGAATGTCGACGTAGTGGTTCCAGAGAATGGTGACAATCCGAGGGTTTTGGCAGGGATCTACAGTATAGTGTCGAGAAACACCAAAGGATCGATTCGTGAATGTTAATCGATCACCTTTCATATCTCACAACAGACACTATATGTAGGCAGGCAGCTAGGGCCGTAAAAGCGTAAAAATTAGGTACATTGCTAACAATTTATGTGGAAACAAGATAGGCAGGAAGCATTTGTCTCGAAGTCTCTTTACTGAAAATTTTGGTACGTCGTATTATCCTAAAGCTGGTAGCGGAAATGGCGATCTATTTAGTTTATCGGGATGCATTTACATGTAAAACCTTCAAGGACGTTAGATTTCCTGTCATTAATTCAAGATTCAGATCCGGTTTGATGTACAACGTTGAAAAAATAACTCTGAATCGACCTTTCCAAGCCAAAATGCACTCTCATTATTCGTTGAAATTACCCTATTATCCACTGCCTCAAATGAGCACAGTACACAGGAAAGTCTTTACAGTCACCTTAAAAATTAAACAGTACTGACAAAGTCTGATAACTAAGGCCCAAAAGTCAGGCCCGTCTTAAAGGGGGGCGTCGGCAGCAGCAGCAGCAGCTGTGGCGCATGTACGGAACCGAGGCCTGCAAATTCGACGTAAGGTATTGAAATATTGATGAGATTTATTCATGTGGAAGGCACATAAATGACCGCATCCATTCGGCAAATTGAATTGCTCATCGCTAAAAGAAACCGGCCACAGGAGCAATCGCTCTAGACGTGTCGGAGGCATATTTTGCGGCAGAGGAGGTACCGGCGGACGGCTGTGGAAAATGCGGCCCAAATTCATGACGGTGGGGTTACCTACACATAAGGTGCCGTAAATGAAAGTGGTTAGTTATGTAGAAATATTAATGAAGTGCTAGCATTACATAGAAATATGATTATGTGACCCGCATAGATGATTAGGATAGTATTTTAGCATTGTAAATGCAACAGAAAAAGCCGATTTGGAGGGTGTACGGAGAATTTTGCTTTTAGGATATTAACTATTTAAGAAACGTTGAGAAAACTAAGAAACTTCTAATAATGTCATTATCAAAGTTAAGGCCTCAATACCTAAGAAAGAAATTATTCGCAAAGAAGCAATATCAGAGAATGAACAGCACATCAGTCCAAACACAGATGCTACTAATGAAATTAATATTGTTTGATTAGGCAGGCATAGAACAGTACACTGCACACAAAGAGAAATGTATTACTGAAATGAAGGTACCATCAGAAAAGATATAGCAGTCTTACATAATAGACCGAATTACAACCCACTAATGAGCCTATCGGGTGATAGTACTGTATGCACTTCCATCATCACTAAATGTTGGATTGGATAGTCAAGAGTCAGGGCCACTACATTTACCTCCGCCAAGGAAGTTATGTTTTTGTCGTGTTTGTTTATTGGTCTCCAAAATAACTCAAAAAGTTACGAACGGATATTTACGATACCTATTTACAGGGATTGTTAAGCATGTTAGCAGTGCCAGATTATAAACTTTTGGTGCAGATCCGTTCAACCATAACTTGGCACCAAACTCAAAGTTATGGACAGATTTTTGTGAAATTTACACGAGCTGTTAAGTTACAAAACGTAGATGACCAAATTTTTGTGATGATCTGTTCTTTCGTTCGTTTGTTTATCGCTGCGTGTTATTTTAAGCTTGTTAGAAACATAAATCAAAAAGTTATGAACGGATCCTTATGAAATTTACAGGAATTTTTAGTAATGTTGAAAGGCATGAATGATAAAATTCTGGCGATGATCGGTGGATCTGTTTGTACGCTCAACTAATCTTTGTCAAAATGTTTGATAGCAGCATGACTCGGTTAGTTATGAACGGGTCTTCAAGAAAGTTACAGAAGCTGTTATTACCATCAAAAGGCACAGATGATTAGATTTTGGTGCTGATACAAAGGAAATCATAGTTCCATAAAAAAAAGTGAAACTTGAATTTTTTCGTTAGTGTAACCTCGCCTAGAGGAGGTATGCGCTCTCAGAGTGCTCTAGTTCACTTCTAGTACGGAGTTGTCTGATCGCTCTGTTTTAAATTGTAGGCTGAGAACGCATTTTTTGGCCTTGACTTCAAGACAGTTAATATGCATTTGAGCAAAGCTGATTGTTGTACTAGCGAACCTCGGCACATTCACGTGCCGACGAAAATGTCGCCATAATCTACAACGTCGCGTTGAGCGGTCTTCTGTTTGAAATTAAACCAAAGCGAACAACAATATAAAGAATAGCAGCAGTTTCGAAACTGCTGGCTTTTGACATCTTCAGATCGATGACCAAACTTCTTCCTGATTTACATGATACCAACTGCATGGTGCTTTTGCGTTTCTTTTTCTATATCCTGATTATCACGAAAGTCATCAATAACTGTGACTCTGATATGAGCAACTCTCTACATAAGCGAAATTTATAGCAAGGAGAAGACTGAATTTATTAGCGTACAGGATACGCTTCTTACAGGATTTATGCGCATGCGAACCGTTTTCATGTTTGCTTCATCCTAGCACAATGAGAGCAGCTCGTACAACCAGCTGGAATGGTTATGGGCTACCACACCAAGTACTCAGTACAACTGAGGGTAATTATTGTTGTATTATTATGACCCCTATATATAGCACTTCGTTGGGAATGAAGTAAATGAAAATACTGAAGCGAATCGGATACAGTAATTGTCCATATCTTATGCTATTGGCGATACCAAACGCTGATGACACTTGTGCTTTCAATTTATAAAACATTTATGAGTTAAAAACATCAACGTGTTAACAATGTAAGATTGTTGCGTTTCTCTGCCATACACTTAAAAAGTACTGGCAGTCAGATGCAGTCTTAGCGTCTAGAAAATGCTAGTACACAGGATATTCACTATCAGTGACATTATATATAAGCTTCTTGACCGCAAACCTATGTAGTATTTACCGTACAATCGTGAGCTTTGAAGCCAAACGGGTTCCATGCAGTCCCCACATAATTAATACTGGCATTCGTCTGTCCAGAACAAGTCCAACAGCTTAGGCAGTGCCACAGCCACGGCCGCCTATGGGCATTCCTTGCTCTACTCTGACATAAAATTTGTCTATTTTTCAACAGCTTGCCAAGTGATGACTCTCATTACACAATATCATATGGGTGAAAACCTTAGAAGAAGTACCCGCGGGCAAGTACAGGAAGTATAGGCTGTAGCACTAGCTTCAGGTGCTAATTTCCGAGGTTCAGCAGGGGGTCCCACACCTGGCGTTTTTTGCTCTGTCGTAGTTTCAGCGCCTGGCGGACCTCGGCTTCTGACACGGTGCTTTGGCCAGATTACTTGTGTCACGAGAGTCATCAATGTAATTCCGATAACTGATAACAGCACTGCAGTTCATACTACCGGAATAATGTGCTCGCATAAATTGGACTAGGTTTCTTTCTTTAGGGCTTCCATTCACCGATTGTAAATTATGCAACTTCAGCTATATTTTGGATTACTTTGGAAACCAGTAACTTTCTTTGTGCACTAGACAATTTTTGCGTTTTGTTCTTTATTTTCGAGCCTGGAGACTTGTTCAACGACAGTGCGACATAATTTGTGCAGCCTATTCTTCTGCTGCTATTCAGCGTGCTAACGAATCTTTCCTGTACACGGCCTACCTGCCTGCCTTCCTCCAGGCATTACGGACACCTGTCTGCTGGCTGGGTTAAGCTTGCGGATATTCTGTTTTTCTTTGATCTGTTGCGTACGTTGCAAAACAGATAATGGAGTCCACCTTCAATAATGGCGCTGTTTATATCTGCTATGGACTTGCAATATCTCAAGTCACTGGTTGTGATTCTCATTGACAGTCTCCTAAAAAAATGAAGCTAAACGGAAATAGAGGAACAGGATTCCTATCACGCAATCGGCAATTTATGTGTTCACTTTTGTCCAGTTTCGTGGCACCTAAGAGGAAAATGGTCATACAGAGACGTGCACAGTCCTTTTTGACCGTTGGCAATACAGAGCAGTATATTCATAGCAAGCTGATAACGGGGCAATGAAAGAAAAAACACAAAGGGTTAGCTGCAGCAGGAGGTAGCCCGGCAAGGTACAAGGAATTTTGTGCATGGCACTGAAGTAGGCAGGCGCGGCGTGTGTACATATGAATGTGAGGTGCAGTATGCAGCTCTACAGTCCTGTAGCGGGTATGAAGTCGCGCGCTTTAGCTGCAACAGTCAGACAGGGTGCAGGCAGCCGCCCCAGAGTTGAGAGGGAGTCGTAAAACTGCCATAACCCGACCCTAAAGCGACCCGCAGTGACCCAGGCAAATGCCGTCTTCCGTACGGTGGAGATTAGCAAGATCAGCCCAGCCAGCCACACAGGCACTGGCCGGCGCTGTTCCCTGTAGGGAGAACAATAGCCGGTCCCGTGGCCAGCCCTAATCTTACGGTATACGGTCTGGATTAAATCTAACTGTTGACTGGGTTGGTAAAATACAGGGATTTCCAAAGAGGGCAGTACTGCCCACCTGGGGCTATGGAATAGCCTAAATCGGAGAGATAAAGCAGGAAAAAGGTGATGAGAGGGGTTACGGGCCGCCATAAAAATGGTTCATCAACAGGTACCAAATTATGTAGAAAAATTTAAACAAGACATGCGTAGAACCTTATAGTTAGTTAGTTATAGTGAGAGAGTTTAAGCCTCCGTTTCCGAACAGAACGAGAGTAGAAGCTGGTGCATATGTGAAGGAAGGGGGCGGGGGCAACCTGGAAAGTTTGGGAAGCCACCGCGCATATGTGCTACTATATGTGGATGCATTCCAACGTAACAGTCTACGGTAGCGCTCTATCATCTCCGAAACTTACACATCGTTAAGTATTTCACATATTATATCAACATACTACTAAATACAAAGTTCCAAGAGCGGCCTACGGCTAAACGTAAGTACGGCATAGAAACTCTCATACCAGGATATTTGTAAATTTTTCAGTATTTCGCGAGGTGTTGAAATCTTCCTCGACACAACTATTGTATTTCTAGATAGAAAAAGGGACATGTAGTATAAGATGCAAGCTAGAAACCCACGCACGAGGGCATTGCCACACGGGATCGATGCGCATGGGGAGAGTAAGTGGATCGATAAAGAAGAGGAAGAACTTAGGCTAAAGTAACCTGTGACGTCCCTCTGCAGTACAGTGGCCCCAAAAACACCCCTGTGCCGCAAAAACAAAGTTATCGCATAATTCGCCGATAACTTTGTTTTCGAATTCCCCGCCATATGAGAGGAGAGAGAAGGGTGGTATGACCTGTGTTACTTCACCCCCACGCCACACACAAATCTCCGCTACACAGTCTGTGATCTATCAGAGCTCAAGCAAAGTACGCGTACTTTGCGCTGGTCTACGTGCCTCTAATTTCCTACCTTTTCACTTATTTTGGAACCATACCAAAAACCACCACGGCATCACAATGGGTCGGAAGAAGCTTAACATTGCAGAAAAACTCGGGCCGTCACCCTAATCGAACAGGGAGTGCCGGTGAACCGTGTAACTGTCGAACTGAATGTCAGATGAATGTCCCTCATCAAGCTTAAAAAATAAGCTGCCGTGACAATACCGCCATGCACAGTGGGATGCGGTCGCCAGACAAAGATAACAGCAAGGACTGGCAATGGCATGGCCATTTATCACGTTGTAGACGAATTTCTACTAACTGTTTTACCTTCGTATCTACGACTGTCAATGCGATTCCGAAATAAAGACGATGCAAAAAATTAGTAACGAGTCGTAACTCAAGCCTTTTTCCGTAACTTGAAAAGTGCCATTCGAAGAAAGTTCGGAATTGTTTTTTCTTTTGAGAATTTCAATTTGTGGCGAACTCACTTAGTGAATTCTATAGTAATCTTAATCTTTTCCGAGTGCGCTACTACTGCCCGGGAAATAAGGCGCTATAAGTCTCTCTAATCAGTAAGCGTCACGGCAGAACAAATTTGCTCAGCCACGCCACACAGGGTAAAAAAAAGACAGAAGAAACAGACATCCGTTCAAGAGGACCCTTCCGTGGCCCCCCACAAGCCAATAGGTAGGAAGCCAGGGGAAAATGTTTACGACCCTTGGGCGGTCCACCTCGTGACGCAGATGGGAAAGTATAGAGGACCTACCTAACTCCACGAACTAACTACGTCAACAGGAACAGCGGCCAACTGTAACTTCCTTTCAAGTTAAACTGCGGGCCCCATAACCATCAAGATCAAGTGGCTGTGTAATGAACTATGGCACACCACAGCTTTATGTAGACTACCTTCTCCCACAGAGGTCCTTTCTGTAGGAGAGCCCACGGTGATTGCCCCCAGTGCTTTTTTTTTAAATCCGGGCCTGCATCTAGTCCATTGTATCTACTCTTATAAAAGATTATCACATTATCATCGATCGGCATTTGCATACACTGACAACCATCATCTAAGATGCGACACAACACTACCCATTTATGCAGAAGATATTTGCCTACTATCACGATCGACATTTTCATTTTCTGCAATATATCCTATCTAACTACGCATCCGCAAGAAGCTGCCAAGCACCTCAGTACAAAGCAGCACTAAATAAGCAGCAAAAGTTCCATAAATTTACAAGGTGCAGCAAAAGATTGAGAGCTTCTCCGTAACAAGTTTGAGCGCCCCAAGGATTTATCGGTCGGACGAACTGGGCTACGAGGACAGCAGGGCTCGCGACCGACGTGTGCCTTCATCTTTGGGGCGAAATCTTTACCTGGACATATTGTGCGCATGATAATAATTATCTTATTATGTATGTTAATTTTAGTCTTCCTAGCTAAAGCAAAGGTATTTCGAGAGAGGAAGAACGAGGGATGTATGGTATATCGATAGAAATTGAACCCAACACATGATCAACTAGAGTATTCTGAGAGTGCACACCTCCGCCAAGTAAGGCAACGGTAATGAAAAATATACTTGGCTTTGAAACAAGGATTTTCTTCGTATCAACTCCAAATCTAATCATTTGTGCCTTTGGATAGTATTAACAGTTCTGCACTTTTTTTGAAGATCCGTTTATGACTTTTTGAGTTAGGCTGCAAACAAATATTATGACATACATAAGTCAAACATATTAACTAACCAAACGATCTTCTCCAAAATTTAATCATTTATGTCTTTTAACATTTCTAACAACTCCTGTAAACTTCGTAAAGATCCATTTAAAACTTTTGACTTATTGCGCCAACAAGCACAAACTCAAACACAGCGACAAACAAACAAACAGATCGTCACAAAAATTTGGTCATTTACTCTTTCTAATATATCTAACAACTCATGTAAATTTCATAAAAATCCGTCCTTAACGTTTTGAGTTCTGGCATTGAGAAAAATAAAGCAGACAAACAAACAAACAAACGGATGGACGGTTCTCCACCAAACGTTAATCATCAGTTCCTCCTA
This sequence comes from Parhyale hawaiensis, assembly GCA_001587735.2. Classification (NCBI taxonomy): domain Eukaryota; kingdom Metazoa; phylum Arthropoda; class Malacostraca; order Amphipoda; family Hyalidae; genus Parhyale; species Parhyale hawaiensis. The sequence continues at coordinate 4,158,434 of LQNS02000225.1, forward strand.
ACATACCTAACAATCCCTGTAAGTTTGGTCAAAATCCGTCCATAACTTTTAAGTTGTTTTGGGGACAGACAAACCCGACGAAAACATAACCTCCCTGGCGGTGGTAACGAGCATGGAAAGAGCGAGTCGGGGAAAAAAAAAAGAGAAAGAGCAGCACAAAGCATCTTCAGTAGGAGTACGTAATTGTAAAGAAGCTCAATGGGCACGAAAGACGGACGTTACGAAGGTCTATTAAGAACTAAGGTAACTTATGGGGATCAGTAAGAGTTGTAATTTTTAAGATAAATTTGGGGATCTCCTCTGATCTCTACCCACCATAACACAGGTCGAACGAACTTAATTCTGCGGTCTACACTTGATCCTATGTCCCCTGAGGGAATCATGGACATTTTTATCATCATTATCACAGCAATAGACGATGTATGTATTATGAATACTGTCAATTTCATTGACATACTTGTTGTCTCTACAAGTGTGTGAAACATCAGGGCATTGGCGGAGGTATCACTACGATTACATCACTACATACTGCGAATGAGAATGTAATATTAGTTACCGCCAGTTTCGGGGATATGTGTATATAAGTACTACAGCAATATATTTCTTGTTCGGCTCATATATTATTTGTCACTATAATAGTACTAGAGAATATTTAAGAACAGCGCCAGATTGGTTCCCATGCCTAACACACGGCGACAGTGAATGGCAAAATAAATTAACAAAGCCAGGTTATCGCAAAAGCTGGCCACCAATATCTACACAAATTAGCTGGTCATGTAGGCGAGTTGCAGGCGGATTCATCGGCTTAGAATTGTCGATACTGAGCGAGCTTCAGCACTATGCAATAGAGCTCTGCCCAGCCTCGCCCCTCAGTAACAGACACCTAATTACTGCGCGTACGGTCAGCTAGTGCAGACAATACTGACTGAAATACCGTCCAATTACAGGCCGTGTTGCAGCCGACCAAATGCGAAGGAAATGAAGCCAATCGAACCTACCACAATATAGAGCGCGCGGGAGCCGCATTCTTTTGGGAGGGAGACTGGCGAGCGGAGGGAAAGGCTGCAGGATGACTTCTTTGGTAACTCTGTGTAGCCATTTCGGTTGTCTTTGGTTGGCTAGCCACAGCAGCCACTTCAGCAGTATTTGGTACGCCCTGGTCCCAATTGTGGCATTGTTTGGCAAATCATTTTGGAAATAATCACAATGTTTTATAATCAAGCTGCTACATACAAATATCACTTGACTACTGCAGCTTCATCGTATATTACTTGCCGATATCTTTTAAATTAATTGTATTTGAAAGGTTTAGTAAAAGATAACTAACTAATAAATAATATATTCCCCATTGCTGTTAACAACTTTTTCCCAAAGTTCCACAAGATTTTTAATAGTTCGATGGCAAAAACTACCCGGCCTTTACTCGGAAAACTCATCCAACCAGGGCTTCAATTCTGCATCAGTATTAAAGGCAACTCCGCGCAAAGCATTGATGTACAGTCACCATTTTTCGTCTCCTGAAACGATACTGCAAAGAAATCATCGCCTGTGTCCATGAATTGAGCAGTCACGAACAAGCAAACCAGCGGAGATCGAGGCTCGTCGATTTCTGTTGCTTTCGCTTAAAACATGCGAAACCCATTATCCATACTTCTGAATCATTCTCATCGAGTGAAAATGTGTCTGTACAGCAGAGGAGGAGACTAAGAGCATTCCATTTTCTGTCCCAGTTCCCTATATAATAGTTTGACGAGGATTTTCATGTAAAAGATTCTTTAATCGTTCCTCATCGATCTCAATTAACTGGACGACCCGGATGAGGCAAGTCTAAGGTCAAAATTTCTATTTTTGATTTTGGCATACCAATAACGAGGGGTCCTTGCAGCTGTGGCACTATTTCCATATACAGTGCAAATATCGTGAGCAGCTTTTGTGGCCTTACAGCCAAGCTTTGGTCGAAAGCAAATAGAAGATGTCGAAAATGCTAATTTTTCTCCACTTGATATTCAATTTTGACGGACTGAAAATAAATAGAAATTGACTAAGAATACACGAAAATATGAAGACTGTTAATGCTTCAAAATAAGTTTTTTAAACAGAGTCCATAATTGAAAAATACAGCACACTACAAACTGTTGAAAAAATTCGGCACGAACTTAGTTTCCAACCCAATATAATTTTACCCAAGATACACACAGAAATGAGATACCTACCAGTCTGATACGCAGCCGGGTTGCACGAAATGGACTACCTATCGCAGTAATTACGTGAAAAGTTCAAAAGTGCTCAATGTCAAGAAATATACCTAACCTGCTGAGGCACACGGACTAAAAGTGTAAAAAACAATATAGCCATCTACAATGACCTATCTAGAATAGGTTTGATTCCAATATGGAAAGTATAATTCTAGGTTATTTTACGCAGTATTGGGATAGGATACTATCGTTAATGTTAGGCTAGATTTTTATGGAAAAGATGAGGCTATTATGGGTCGATTAGTTTATTAGTTAGTTAGTTATAAACTTTGTTTAACCTCCGTAGCCGCAACTCAGGCGTTCCAACAGAGATGAGTGTGTAGTATTTAAATACCACATAATTTGTCGCGTGGCCTACGTGCGC